>MSJI02000894.1:52781-188349 GCA_001931905.2 Cladosporium sp. IMV 00045 | reverse complement strand
CCCTAACCCTAACCCTAACCCTAACCCTAACCCTAACCCTAACCCTAACCCTAACCCTAACCCTAACCCTAACCCTAACCCTAAACCCTAACCCTAACCCTAAGCCTTTGCATCCATCTCGTCAAGCGGATAATTCAATCTTACATGGCCGTACACCATGTCAACCGGACCCGACGATGCGGCGTCGGCCCGCCGCTTGTCTGTGAACTCAATTGCCTCAACTTACTCTCGGGAGAGCGGACGGGCCTCGAACGCGACCGGGCTGCGTAGCAGCTGCGACAACTGTGCCAACTCCAAGATTCGGTGCTCTAAGGAAAAGCCAATTTGCGGTCGTTGCGAAAAGAGAGGTGTCTCGCATGCTCCTACAGCATTCCAAGGCGGTCGGGCAGACCAGCCCAGAACAAGCAGCAGAAGACTACTAGCACCGACAGCACGAAATCATCGCCATGTACTCCAATATCGAACGCCCAAGAGACACAACAGCAGGGCTCGGGCACCACAAGCATGGACTTTGGCCTCGCACATCTCCCGAACACTCCTCCCTTGAGCGGCTCATCCATGGCAACCTCCAGCGCTCCAACAGCGTTCACCCTCGAGGAGGTCTCTCCAGACACGTCCGACCCGACAGAGAACATCATGCCGTTTGTTGGGGGTGATAACCAGCCTTACATTCTGCCAGAGCTTCTGGTGGCGTCAGCTCCCCTGCCTACGTACGGTTGCGAGCCGATGGACCTGAGTACCAACCTTCTTGATGACGTCGACTTCGGGTTGGCCACCAACTTCGGAACCTTGAGTAACTTCGACAAACGTGGATGATATGCCATTTCCATTGTCTGACTGCAACGGGGATCCACAGAAGAATGATGCCCCAGCAGGCAATCTCAGACATGGCACAGCTCCCACGGCCGTCATGGAAAGCTCCACGTCTTCGACCACCGACCTCAGCGCTCTCACCAGCATGAACTCCGGTAGTTCCTTAAGCCTACCGAGCATCAGCTCAGAGTTTGCGAGATCTTGCCAGTGTCATCATCACGCCACTGAGATCTTGTCTCATGCGACACCATCCGTTCTGCGCGAGCATTCATTCTGCACCAGCAGAAAGAGCTTTGAAACTGTACTCGAGCTCGGTGCGGCCCTCGAGAAGACCATATCAAGGACGTCAAATTGCGCATGCAAGCAGGACATCTACCTCCTGTGCACTCTGATATTGGCAATGTACAAAATGCTGGAGTGGCTCGAAGCTGCATCGTCTATGGGGAAGGACTCCGTCGTCGCTCCACCAAGCACGGGTATCGATGGGAATGTTCTGGACGGTCAAAATGTTGGTCGTGTTGCTGCCCAAATCGTATTGTCCAGGCTCCCCCACGTGCAAAGCACGGTGGATTGTCTTCACGAACAGCTTCAGAGCCTTGATACCAAGGCCACTTTGACTCCCGAGAGAAAAAGAGATACTCTTGGACAGGATGAGGTCAACCCGATGGTCGAGAATGAGCCTACAGTTCCCCTCCTCCCCATGAGCCTTGCAAAGGCCCTACATTCAACATTGAAAAGCCGTACATTAGACTTGGCGAAGAAGGTGGTTACGCAGCTACGCTGATGATACAGTGACAATTTGAGACGGTATAGATACAGCCCGTTGCTTGACGTGGTCGCTTTTCCTCTCCTTGAGCATGACTGGTGGTAGCTAGTTTCTATCACGCACAACAGGCCAGACCTGATTTGGAAGCCAAGCCTGACTCAATGCATCCCTTCCAAAGCAGACTTGATAAGACCGCTAAACAATGGAATCATCCGCCTTACGCACAATGGATCTCCTGCTGACGTGGCCTGCTGAGGCGTTCTCATTAGTTTCACTCGATCTGAGATTCCCCGCCCTCGTTGCGCCACTGCCGGTACCCTCGGTAGTCACGGTAGACTCGCGTGGATGCCATAGGGCAGTCCCTCGGCAGATTAAGAAGCATGTGCGTCAGTCGGGTCATTAATCCTGCGCAGATTGGAGCTGTCTGCTCGTCAGAAGTACCCGAGCCGCTGCGGCGCCCGGCACGTTTTGCTGGACGTAGTGACCGCAAGGATTCTGACACCCTCGATCGATCACACAAAACATACTCGAGGCGCATGAAGGTTTCTTGATTGCTAGATACTGTCATGCTTTACTATTGTTGTTTCGCGCGCATCCTCGTTTTCTTCTGAAGCTTCGACAGACCCAAAACATTCCAGAATCAACACATCAGCTGCAAACAACTCCGGCAATTCAAGAGCCATCACGCGGTCCTTGACAGTCCCGTGAATACCCAACGAAGATGACTACACCAAAGACGAAGATTCTTGCCATAGGCATCCCGGCAGCACCAAAGGATCGACCTGATATGGCGCATATGACCGGAGAGATGGTCGCAAAGCAAACAGTGCTCAATCGGCAGATTCTTAACGACGCCGGATATGACTTCCGAAGCATGGGGGTCAACGGCCGCGAAGGGTTTGAGGGTGGCACATTTGACGACATCAAACAGGTGTTGAAGGAGTGGCAGCCAGACGGCTTCTGTGTCGGTTATGGGCTTCGGTCGGTCTCTGAGTATACCGACCTCTTCGAGCAGGTTGTGCAAGCTACGAAAGAGCTCTCGCCCGGTACCAAACTGGGGTTCCCGAGGGCTCCAGACGATACGGTAAATGCAGTGAGGCGCATGGGACTTTGAATGCAGGCCAGGAAGTGCTTGCTTGCGGTGGAAGCCACTTAGGCATTTAACATTCTATCGCTTCCTTTGCTTGGATAGACAAATCTGAAGACCAACGTCCAGTAAATATGCCCGATATCCATTCCTGTCCGATGTTGAGCCAGCATTACTACGTTTGAGAGCGCATGACTGAACATGCCAAACGTGATTTTGGGACAGACAGATTGCCTTGAATAGCTTGAGACGTCGATCTGGAAGTTTCATCCCCTTGGCTCCTCCATGGACTGCGATCTTGATGACTTGCTCGTTGGCGGGTGCAGAAACGTTGATACGAAATGAAGATGCACCCGTGCTAGCATGACACAGCATTGACAAAATTGAAGGCCTCTCATTAGCGTGAATGCAAGGAAACCAGACCTTGGGAACTATATAACTAGATCAAACGAAGCATTGTAGAGAGTCCCACAAGAGCGCCAGCTAGCGGAAACAGAGACCTTACACCGTGAAGAGTAGTCCACTGTTTGATCATATCCTCCGCCCTCCCCTTGGTGATATTCAATGTCTTTGTACGGCTCTGGTCCACTGCGTCGAACAAGTTTGTATTTGTCCTCCACATGAAGACCCATGTATACGGCACGATGCCCATGGTCAGAGCCGCGGCAAGAAGATATGGTTTTCCGCTCTCGTTAGCCGTCTCCCGAGCCCATGCAACATAGCAGTATATGACCGATGTGGAAACTGCTAGTGCGGGACCTTGGGTGTGGCCCTTGTCGAATATATCCCTCCACTGTCGCAGTAGCACGTGTTCAGAGGTTGAAGTCGAAATCAGGACAGGCATAGTGATTGAGTAGAGGCTCATAAGCAGGCCTGAGAGAGTCAGGAACATTGCTGGGATACTATCATGTATCAAGTATGGTGACTCACCGGAGAGAAATGTGCCGGTCAAGATAGCGATTGCCTCGGGGCCCACTATGATAGATCCAGACTGCGTTGTGGACATGGTGTGAGATGGGGTCGAAAAGGCTCAGCAGCAAACAGACGATAAAGAAGGAACAAAGATAGGTGCGGTTTTATAGAAATGCTGCGATGTAATACCGAGAGTTGTAGATAGCAAAAATCAATCTTCAACCGAGGCCTAGATTTAGGAGAAACAAGCAGAACCCATATATGTATTCGCGGCAATACAAAGTTCGATGGTTGTTTTTTGCCGACTGAACGACATCATTACCAAAGCTAAAGTTATATCGGGAAGATTATCTATCACAGGAGCCAACATACTCGGTGACTTGCGATGACTCCGAAACAAAGCATTCAAACTACCCGATCAAGGATGGCCGACATGTGACATAGCAAGAACACAAAAGAAGGCATTATCCTAGCTTGAGAAGAATGTTTAAGACAACTACATCTCGAAATTCAATAAGCTATCTCATCCCGCCTTCCTAACATTGAGCAATATGGATTCCAAAACGAACGGCAGCAAGAAGGTTCTCTTCAACCTAGAGGGGAAGGTCGCTTTAGTGACTGGCTCTGGACGCGGTATTGGTGCTGCGATGGCTGTAGAGCTTGCGCGATGTGGCGCGAAGGTCATTGTGAACTATGCGAAATCCGCAGGGCCAGCAGGAGCTGTTGTTGAAGAGATCAAAGCTCTAGGATAAGACGCGGTGGCCATTCAAGCAGACTGTCGCAAAGTCGCTGACATTGAGAGGCTCTTCGATGGGGCAACCAAGCCTTACGGCCAGCTGGACATCGTCTGCTCGAACGCAGGTGTTGTTAGCTTTGGGCATCTCGAGGACGTTACAGAGGTACGCTGTCAAGTTCGTGCGCAAAGGCACACTTTCTCCTAGTGTCCCGATAAAACGAATTTGGGAAAGCTACTGACTGATTTTCCAGGACGAGTTCGACCGCGTCTTCAGCATCAACACCCGTGGTCAATTTTTCGTGGCCAGAGAAGCTTACAAGCACATCCGCGAAGGCGGACGCATCATTCTGATGAGTTCGAATACAGCTTCGAACTTCACAGTTCCTAAGCACTCTTTGTACTCAGCATCCAAAGCTGCCGTCAATGCTTTCGTTCGCTGTCTGGCCAAAGATTGTGGCAAGAAGAAGATCACTGTCAACGCTGTTGCGCCAGGGGGCACTGTCACGGACATGTTCCACGAAACAGCAAAGGACTACTTGCCGAATGCCGATCAATTGACAAAGGAGCAAATCCTCGATGTACGTACCACATCATTTCAAATGCTACTGTCTGGAACAAACGATGCTGATTATGTTTACCGTATAGATTGTGGCGCATGTGTCTCCTTTGACGCGATGTGGCTACCCAGTGGATATCGCCTACGTTGTTTGTTTCTTGGCTGCCGACCAGTCTGAGTGGATCAATGGCAAAGTTTTGGGAATTGATGGCGGAGCAGCTTAAGATCATGAACGATCTAGAACCCATGTATTCTGAAGTATTCCATCCCACCTAGCTATCCAAAGGCGCCAGGTACCCAATCAGTAAGTTTCGTACAGCTAACTTACTTACTTCGAATGTCCGCACGAATGTCTTCGACTGCGCTTAGATCTCATAGCAATCTTCGTGAAAGAGGTCTTCTGCATGAGATGAAATAGAGGTTTGATCGGACAATGTCATCCTCATCCAGTCAATCCATATAAGCACTGGACGGAGCTGTATGAGTGAAACTTTAAGACCAAGCTCTGCTTTTGTCTTCCTTATGATCGCAATTTTATGATCGGAATGAAATATGGGTTCTCAGTTTGCGTAGAAAGAATGTACTGCTTGCAAACGAAGCTCCACAATATCCTGGCTTACAGGGTAGAGTTCCATCATCAAGGCTAGATTATAACGATTCAGCTCAACTACTTCCTGGACTCAAGGGAATTCTAAGCCGTTGCGAACGACGCCGTTGTTTACCCATTCTTCGATCCAGCCAATTGTCATTCTGGACGTAGGTTAGCATCAAACGGCCTGACAGATCGCGGGATGGTATATTTGCTGTGGGAGAGGCTTACACGCTTCTTTCAACATCAGCGAAGTTCTCGTGGTCTCGAAAAAGATGCTTTCTATAGAAGGGATCTTCCTTCATCGATTTGTAATGCTCCAGACTCTCGAACACAACCTGACTGAAGCAGTCATACTCCGCGATGTTAGTCATCTGAGTATCAAGAAGCTGTGTCATCATTTGCCTGGTTTGTTGCGGATTGTGGATCTTATTGATTACAAGTTAGTAAGTCTAGGAATACCATCAAGAGCCGCACCGAGTTGCAGCTAACGTATGGGTGACGCAACACCCATACAAGATCCGCATCAGCGAGTGTCACTCACCATAGTCCATCGTTTCACTCCATACTTTGCCATCAAATCCTTGGTAAGCGGTGCGGACACCGTACACATGTGGCGTCGATAGGCTTCCTCACTCATGCCGGGTTTGCGATAACCTAAGATGGTCAAGCAGAGATACTTGCTAGGAGCAAGCGGCTCGTCGGTGGGCGCTTGAGAAGCCATGGCAAGTTCCAGGCTTCTTTCGATGTGTGATCTGGAAGAGTAGTACGTTGAAACGATCAAAGCCCGCGATAAGTCCACTCCCTCCCCTCGAAGACGGCACTTACATGCATAGCGGACTGGAGAGCGAGATGTCAAGCAAAGTCATCTCGGGTCATTGAGTCTCCCCGAGCCCGGACAATAGAATCTTGGAGCGATGCCGCACGTAATCATCATTTTTGGCGATGGCTTTACAGAACGTGCGAAGGTAGGAACATGGTCCTTCTTTTTTTGTTTAGACGCGGGTCGATATTAGGCCGTGATCTGCGGCGGTGACGTGCATGCACTTGGCACAGATCGTAGAACTTGTAAGCGATGGCCAGCTCCCTGCAAAGGAATCTTCGGGGCTTCCAGGGCGTGAGGGGTTTCGGGGTTTCGGTATATTTTCTGCATCAGATTGTTAATGGCTATCTTGCATGGGTTTGATGTCTTTCTTGGCTCTGCATGAAGTGCCAAAAGATAAAAAGCAGAGAGACTGCAGGTACATTACATTAAAGTAAACGAAGTTGAGAGAAGTAACTTGACCGTCTTCGTCGTCTCTCTCTTGCCTTACGCCTGAAATCGTTACCTATACTCAATGTCCCTCAAAACCATGGCTGAGACAGTTCTTGTTGTCGGCTCTACTGGCAACATAGGATTCTCCGCTGTCCACGCAGCTCTCAGCGCGAAGCGCAACGTGTTGGCAGTAGTCCGGAACCAGAACTCCGCAGACAAGCTGGTCAAATACATCGGTTCTGCAGATGGAATCACATTCACACAGGCCGATGTGCTTTCGGACACTGGTGTGAAAGGCGTTGTGGACCAAGTCCGGGCAGGCAAGCTTCCGGCATTTCAACATGTCTGGTCCAGCGGCGAGTCACCCTTTTGGTTCCTTGCAGTGCGTGCACAGCTGACAGCGATTTCTCTGCAGTGGGTGGCGAGTATGTCATCGATCCCATCGAAGGGATCAGCACCGAGAGGCTTCGTAAAAACATGAACATTTCTTTCGAGTCAAACTTCTGTAAGTCTGGCCAATTAAATGTTCGGAACCCAAAGTCCTTTGCAAGTGCTAACTCTTTCAACAAGTCGCTTACCGCGACACGATTGGGTATCTCAAGGAGCAGAAATATCCGAAGAGCACGTGGACCATCTGCACAGGCTCTCAAGGCGATGTGGCTTCCCACGTACTCCCGGCAATGACACGGGGCGCACTTTTCCCATTCACGAAAGCTGCTGCTCGTGAAAACGATGAGACAAATGTCCGCTTCAACGAGATATATCTCTGTTACCGTGTCGAGAATGACAAGGATGCTTTGGAGCATGGTGTGACTAAATCCTCCGACTTCGCCAACGTCTACAAGATGTTGCTTGATGCTCCTGAGGTTCGCAGCTCTCGCGTCATGGTGGAAAATGATGGAGAAGACCTGAAGAAACTGAAGCATCACAAGAAGAATTGATGCTCAGATCCAGGCGTCTGATCTCAAGTGCGATTACACATTTACATAAATGGATGTCTTCGAGACAGGATCCTAGAATAAAGCACCGACACAATGTATATATTTGTGATCATGCAAGACAATCGTTCTGGTTCTTCTTGTCAAATCGCGTAATACTGTATCGAGATTTGTAGACCTTTCCAAAACTGAATTTTCACTTTTTCGCCATTTGAGAGTTTTTGCAATTCACAACGATCGCTGTCGTTTCTCAATGAATGATTAGTGCCTGATAGAGGCAAGAGACGCTGTTTCTGCCCGAGCAAGACTGCTTTCGGGCTCGGACAATATTGCTGCCAAGTAGGTCAAATTATATTCTTGTAATGGAACGGGGGGATAGTTGACATCGGTAGAATCTGATTCATTGTGTATACGTAAGTCTAGATCAAACAAGTCTTCAGCGACCGATCTTTTTTCGTGCTGCTCTCTTTCATGCTAATTCATCGCCAGACTTTCTAAGTACCTCATTCAGCTCGCTTCGTACTCTGCAGCCATGGGGTCGATCGAAGAAGTAAGGCTTTCAAATGCGAGCCTCGCTACTTCTCCACAAGCCTCAGGCCTCGTTGCTGTCTTTGTTGGTGCATCATCTGGTATCGGCCAAAGTGCACTGGAACATTTCGCGAAGGCAGCTCCCGCCTCGAGGATTTACAGTACCGCTCGGGAAAAGTCGACCACCTCGCACAGGCAATTTCTGGATGCATTGGAGCAGACAAATCCATCAATTTCCTGTACGCTCTTGCAAGCCGACGCTGCGCTTGTCGGGGATATTGATTGGGCAATGGAAGAGGTACTCAAGAAAGAGTCAAAAGTGGACTTGCTTTTCATGTCTGCCGGTTTCTTCGCCTTCGAAGGGAGAGTCAATACCGAGGAGGGTCTGGATCCCTCTACGTCAACGCGGTACTATTTTCGCCAACATGCGGCCCAGAAATTGTTACCTGCTCTGAAAGCCTCCTCGAGCCCTCGAATTGTAACCATCCTTGCAGCTGGGGAGGAGCAGCCTCTCAATGAGGATGATCTTGATCTTCGGGACTCATCCAGTTGGACTATGTGGAACGCATCTCGTCATTCCGCCACCATGAGTACCCTTAGCTTGGAGTTTATGGCGCAACGAAACGAGGATTTGAGTATCACACACTGTCATCCTGGTGCTGTGAGCACGCCTGGCTTGGCTCGGAGCAATGGCAATGGCTTGAACCCGCCGAATCCCAGAACGCAAGATGAGGCAGGGGAACGCGCTTTGTTCCTGGCTACAAGTGATAAGTTTGCTGTCAAGGATGGCCTGGTCCCTCTCATCAACGGCTCAACTCGTGCTCAGATGTCTGGTGGAGGCATATACCTGGTTGGAGCCGATGGCGAGGAGAAGAACAATGAAGCAGTGTTGGGTGTTATGAGGGAGCGCCAGGTCGACCAAAAGGTGTGGGACTTCACTCAGAGGATCTTCCAAGATATTCTGAAGCGCCCTGAGCATACCTAATTGGAATTCGAGCCAAGAAAATCGCGATAGATAGTACATCAAGCAGCGCTTCTTAATGCGGAACCAATTTCTCGTCGTTGACCAGATTTCTGATAGCCGACTTTACGAGATATGGTTGAATGATTACACCAATTGATACCGAAATGTGGAAACGATAAGGTATAAGAGGCAAGAGACAAGCCTGAGTCAACTGAGCTCATCCCGTCTCTCGCCACACGAGCTTGTTAAGAGAACTCCCGCCATCACGAGCCAGCATTACAGACTAACTCGAGCGTACCACGCTAAATATGTTTTCGTCATCTCGGGGTACTGGGCATGGAAACAAGCGGGCCGATCACGCCAGTTATCTACTTATTAGATCATTGAACCTGCAAAAAGCAATTCCAGAATAACGTTACTGCAAGACTCAGACACTTGCATCTCGCAGCTTAAGTTACTGAAGATTGATCTATTATCTTGTTGCCATGTCCGCCAAGTCAAATTACGCTGTTCTAGGTGCTACGGGTAACTGTGGGCAAGCCTTACTCGATGTCCTCCTCCAGTCCCCAAGCAACACTGTTAAGGCCTACTGCCGGTCGAGAGACAAGCTTGTCAGGTTGCAGCCGGGTATTGAGCAGAACAGCCAGATTCAAGTATACGAAGGAAGCGTGTCAGATATGGACTTACTGGCGGAATGTTTGAGCCAAACGCACGCAGCATTCCTGACCGTCGCCACCACCAAGAACATCCCCGCTTGTTCAATCGCACAAGACACTGCATTCGCTGTTGTCATGGCTCTGGAAAAACTTGCAACACAAAATGAACGGCTTCCGAAGCTTATCGTCCTATCTTCAGCCTCAACAGATCATCGGCTCATGGGCAGCGTGCCTACGTTCGCAAGGTACATGCTCTACCGGGCTTTCTCATACATCTATGACGACCTCAAAGCCGCCGAAACATACTTGCGCTCCAAGGAACATCTTGTCACAGCCACTTTTGCCCGCCCCGGCGCTCTGACTTACGACCTCCAGAGGGGTCATGTACTGAGCACCAAAGAAGCCGTGTCGCCAGTGTCATTCTTGGACTTGGCTGCAGGCATGATTGAGATTGCGGAGGCTCACGGCGACCTATATGACATGAAGGGTGTCGCTGTCAATCCCACCTCGAACGATGGGGCCATTCCGTGGGGGTCGTCAATGCTTGTTTTGGAAGGACTGCTCTACCACTTCTTTCCATGGACATGTGGTCTGATAGCTGGCTAGGTCGATGAAGCACTCAACGGCATTTGCTCGCAGATAGAAAACCATCATTGTTCACCACGGGCATGATCCTGCCCGTGACAAAACCGGCCGCGGCCAATGTCCTGACATATTACATATGTATCATGCTCCCGAGCCCCCGCCAGATCCCACGGTGTGATGTCACGAAGCCAGGGTGCAGTCTTGCATTCATCACTAAAGCCCGCCACGCAGCGAGCCGACTGGCGGCAGAATTCGCTCCTGTCGTCGTAATAGGCGAGCTTGTCATGCATGATGCCCCGAAAGGCCAGAACACCCCGCGTCAGCTAATAATAAGCCGCTGCATCTTGGCGAGGTACGGATTGATTGCAATCTGCCTTATCTGCATCCTTCAATCGCCCCAGTCTGAATCAAGTTAACGTTGGGTGGAGACCCTGGGGTATCTTGTTCACTCCCTCTCAGCTGTCCAAATCTTCATCATGCCAAATCCAGATCAACTCAACGTGGCTAATGAGCAACGATCATTAACAGTGAACACGCCTCGTCCGTTCGTTCAGACGAATGCTCCAAACAATGCTCAACCAGCTCAGTTCATACAGCACCTTGCTGGTCGGGTATGAAATCCTCTTGAACGTCGTTGAAGGACAGCGGCTGGATGATGTCTGACACGGAGAGGCAGATGCAAATACTGTCATGTCTCAAATGGCTTGGAGAGTTCCAACTACTTGCGCTGGTCCCATTGACGGGCAGCATACCCACGACGGAGGTTGCTGGTTTGGCTGGTGTTTCACCTATCCAACTTGATCGTGTTATCCGGATGACAGCAACCGTCGGCTTCATGAGCCAGCCGGAGCCCGGTAGCATTGCCCACACTCCTTTTTCGACCGCCCTCGTAACGGATATGAGTCTTCTAGACGCTACAATGTTCTTGGCAGAGAGCGTTGCCCCTGCCTCTCTGCACATGACAACGGCTACCCAGCGACAGCAGGGAGGCAGTGATACGAGCGAAAGCGCCTTCTCTATTTCCCATGGAACCACGCAATCATTTGAATTTTCTTATGCTCAACAGGAGCGGTTGCGACGCCAGTGGTCCGCCTTTCATCGATGTGCCGCGTACCCCGGTGATAGCCTGATCGAGGTTTTGGGACGCCTTAACTGGCACACGCTAAACAACCCAAGTGTCGTCGACGTAAGTAATCTCATTGTGAGTTGTTGAGAATGCATGACTGAAAGAGATCGCATATAGGTGTGCGCAAGATCAGACGAGTTTGCTGTCCAGCTGGCAGGGCTCTTTCCTTCACTTAACATTACTGTTCAGATTTCTGAACCGGATGAGCAAGCCAGGCATTCCCACAACAGCCGAATCAATGTCCAACGAAAGACTCAAGTTGGCCTTCAAGTTGTCAAAGACGCAGCCGTCTACCTTTTGCGCTTCTCTGACTGCTACAGTCCGTTGAGGTCACGACTATCCGCTGAGCTCCACGCACATCTTAGCGTTTTGCAAGCAAATCCTGCGGCGAAGTTGATCCTAGCTCCACCATTGCTTCCCGAGTGCGGTACGGTCATGGCAGAAGTTGAGACCATTATGCTTGTGCAAGACTTCTCGAGATCACAGCTCACAAACGAGCCTAGTCTAAATTTGACCGAGTTGATGGAGATGATAAGCGGTATTTGCGATAGCAGCGGTAGATTGGTCGTAGAGCATACGATGCGATTCAGGAGCAATACCATGGCAATTGTGACCGCCAGGTACGAGCGCTACTCTAGCTCCGGGAGCGTTTCGATGTAGACGATAGCTGTTATAATACATGGGGAGTGCGAGGAAAGGGGTCAGTGGCGATAGTAGTAGTCCAGCTGAAAGCAACATGTATGGAATGGAGCAAAATCACATCGATAGGTTCGTACGGGTGACAGATGAATGAGTTGGTATATTTCCCTCCTTCACTCTTTCGACCTGTCAAGCCGTAAGCCGCAAGGAACTTGCGGAAAGAAACCAGTAGTTGCATTAGAAGTCATGCGAAGCTCGTAGACTTAGGGTCTATAAAAGAGTACCCAAAATCATAAGTTACCCATGACTCTAGGCTGATGCTCTCATTTGATCGATCCACCGTTGGGTTGCCTCAACCATTGGCTTCTCATCCCAAACACAGCGCACGCTTGGGTGCGCAACAACATGTTTTGCGCAGCTGTCAAATCTGGGAGCTGACTTTTCCAAATCTTGGAGTATGTTCGCTGGTACAACGCCGTACCTTGGAAGGCTGTAGACACGAAGGAGCCAGGACCCAACCAAAACCTGTTTGTTGAGGTAAGCTTCTGGGTGGGGAGTATTTGTAGCGTAAGAATTACCTCTGCCAACGTGATTGAGTCGCTCCCTCCGAAAAATGGTCTAGCATCATGCAGAAGAGGCTCAATGTTGATGCTGACAGCATCTACGTAAGCTTTTGCTGCCTTCTTCTCTTCCTCATGATTCTTAGCCATCAGCAATTCACTCCACTGACCCTGAGCAGTGGAGAAATAGGTTTCGATGAAGTGATTAATTCTTGAGCACATGTGTGGTCCACCTAGACTGGTTGATGCTGGCCAAACACTCGAGGGAAATGTGTCAGCGAGGAAGGTGCACACTAACGCAGATTCGGTAACAAGCAAGCCATTGTACTCCAGTGCAGGAACGACTCATCGCGGATTGATGGAAAGGAAGTCTGGTGCGCGAGGAACAGAGAGGTCAATAACGAATTCCTCATATGGCATCTGTAGCTCTGCTAGAATGATGTGTGCGCGGTATGCCCCTGATCATCAAGTCAGCATTGCAATGTTCTTTGATGGCACTCTTGATATTGTGAGCATATTCTAGGATACTAACATGGACAAAGACGGTTTGTGTATAGCTTGACTTTGGGCGATGCGGGTTCTGCCATTGTAGATCAAATCTTGTTCCAGGGGAAGCGGTACTCTTCATCCGACGACGCCTTGCCTCAGCCAAACATTCTTAAATACAATTAGGTCGCCGTTTGCAAAAAACGAGAAACCTTCGTTGAATTCAAGAAAATGATAGCACTGCCACTCGTGGTCTCGGGTTGCCCTCCCAGAGATGCTGAAAAGAGAGACAACATGAACTACTCCTAAGTTGCTGTTGTAAATCGCCCGATGCCGACGGCTTCGGCAGCTCGGGTCATTAACATGAACCATGAATACCGACTCCATCGAGGCCAGTAGACATAAATGAATTTTGCAATAATGAACAGAGCAATGTAGCTGATCGTGTACGGAGACAAATAGTCCTACTGAAATTAAAACGGTATCCAGCGTCTACGCCGAGCTGCTCCTGTGATCTTGAGCGAGCACAGCAGAGCAGCTGTGGATGAGCAACTTACTGATAGTAGTACTTCGTTAGGAGGAAAGCTTCGACATGTACCCAATGCGAACTCAACAGACGGACCTTTTCGGATGTGAGGTAGGGACCGTGAAAGTAGTTTGCATTCTACAAAGGCATGGTTCAGTCAAGACAGCTGATCCTCGGCCTGGCACCATATCTACATAATCACACCAATCAGACTCCTAGAATTTCGTTCAGGGCGACGTTGGCCTTCTTGTGCTCGGAGGCCAAGTTCTCATGGCTCCGTCGGGGAACAAATTCCATCTGGAGTGGTTTTGGCCTCGAGGCAACTCCAAACACAAATCCAGAAGTGATGTCTAGGTCAAGCGAGCCAGTGGGAACAAAGTCAAACGCCCAGATCACCTGTGCCATAGTGATCTCCATTTGCTGGAAATAGAACTCTTTCCCGGGGCATTCTCTTCGACCAAATCCAAAAGTGTACAATGCCTTGCGATTTTGCTCAGAAGCACCATCCTTGATTCCCAGTGGATGTCTGATGTAACGCTCCGGAACAAAGCGATCCGGTTCGTCGTAGAAGTCTGGATCGCGCTGGATTGCCCAAACATTGGTCATGACAGTCGTTCCCCTGGGAATCGAGTATCCATGAAGCTCGACATCAGCCTGCATCTCACGAGGCAGCATGATCGGGGTTGTGGCATGCCAACGCAGTACCTCCATGACACATGCATGTAGATATGGAAGCTGTCCGCGGTCAATTTTGTCGGGGAGTGAGGTGTCTGCTCCACTTCCAAGCACGTCATCGACCTCTGCTTGAACCTTTCGCAAAACTTCTGGGTGGGCTGTGAGAGTAAGGACTATAGTTTCGAAGCTTGCAACTGTCGAGGCGGATCCAGCATCACTGTCAACAATCAGCTTGCTGCTCTATATGACTTCGAACTAGGCTGGGGTAGATACTTACAGGAGACCGCCCATCATGACCTTGATCTCATCCTCAGTCAAGCGCTGCTCGTCCGAAGTGGTAGGATCCTGCGATTTCCCAAGGAGTATTGGTATAAGGCCAGTGAAAGAACCTCCATGGTCCACTTTCGCCACACTCATCAATTTGTTGTATGAATTGAGAACGGCTTGTCGGATCGCAGGAGCTCGCTTCTTCCACGATGAAAAGACCTTCGGCACCCATCGGAGAATCGGGATGATATCTGCTGCTCCTGAAACCATAATTTCCTCAAAGACAATGACCATTTGGTTATAGTCGTGCACAAAGCTCCGACCGAACGCTTCGACTGGTGCACCTGCCATGACGGCTACGGGCGTGGTCACTGCCCACTGAGCTAGATCATCCGCCCAATCACCATTGGATTGATAGATGTCCCATACCAGCCTCATCCCTATTGCCTGAGCCATCGGGGCAAGTTTGAGGAGTCCAGGGCCAATCAGATAGTTCTTCGTGATCGATCTTAGCCGAATAGCGTAGTCGTTGCGCATGAAGACTGGGTGGACATGCTTTCCTTCTGGGATAACATGTTCCTGGGCTACGTAACGCGGTGGACGTGCGGAGGCAACGGCACCGTGTTTCACGATGAGTTCATGAACATCAGCTGCGCTGTGTAGAGCCACTGCGTTTTGGGAGCCCAACTTGAAGCCCACGATGGGACCCCAGTTCTTCGACCAGTTTTCGAATGCAAGGAAAGGTAGGCCTTGTGGAATTTGGTGCAAGTTTCCCAGAAACGGAATGCTGAAGGGCCCGGGTGGAAACCTTGCTGGACGAGACTGTGCTTCGTAGGCCCGCCACAAAAGTAAAGCCAGAAATGTTCCCGCAACAATAGCCAACGTCCAACGATGTTGTTCCACCACAAGTTTTAGCTGTGCCATGGTTGCCGACTCCATGATTGATGTCGAGATTCTCAAAGGGAGAGATTCAAGAACATGCAAGAGTAATGAACCAAATTCTAGTACTCTGATTTGAGTTGGTGTGCAGAACGCTTATATTCGTGGTTAACAGCCTTGCCGTAAATGCTCCCTCCTTCTACGCATCATGACGTTTTTGTTCGTTGAGATAGAATCTCCCCGAGTCGACCTGCCGATCAAAGATCAGCGTTCGAAGGTAGGGAGAGGAATGCTCCGAGAGAATCTGTCAAGCGGTCCATTTTCTCTTCGTAAGTCACGTTGACAGGAGAAAGCTTTACGCCACTCGCAGAACAAAAGATCTACAGATCATTGTGTATCTCCCCAGAAATGAAAGAGCCAGTTAAACTCTTCAAAGTGACTAAAGCAGTGAAGAGCTGGCCATAGGTAACTTAGGTGTGTTGGTGGAAGTCGTCGGGTAGGTCACCTCTGTCTCATGATTAAGTAGTAAGTTATCGGTGCAGCGGACTTATTACACTAGAGATTTGCTCTATCAACTAGATTACATTCTCTTCTTGATGTTCGCGATGATATTTTCCTCGTCCCAAATGCCTCCAGCGACGCTTGGATGGCTAGCGATATCCTTTGTCCATTTGTCAAAGCAAGGAGCTTTAATGGCCAACTGCTCCGAAAAGCTTTCGGGCAACATCTTACATTTCACCAAAGCGCATGAACGGATGACGAACGGCGCGGTCACGACCTGCAAAGTGTTAGATCTTGGATGAGCAACATATGTATCGTGTCGTATAGTTACCTCAGCCAGCGTGATGGAGCTGCTGCCGCCAAAGAATGGCGCAGCGTTCGTGAGCTGAGGCTCTAGCTCTGACGCTACCGTATCGATGTACTCTGCCAGCACATTTGGTCTGTCCTCAGGCTGGGACTTCTGCGCTCTCATAAAGACGGGAGTCACCTTGTTGAGGAAAGCATCAACGAAGAACGCAATCCTAGCGCGGACAAGCGGTCCATTGTCGTCGGTTGACGCTGGCAAGAGGCCAGAAGAATAAGTGTCAGCCAGGAAGGTTGCGATGACCGCGGACTCCGTCAAGATTTGCCCATTGTATGAGAGCACGGGGATCTTGCCGGCCGGGTTGAGTTTGAGAAAGTTTTCGTTGCGTGGAACGCTGATATCAACGACCTCTTGATCGTACGGCAGCTTCAATTCATCGAGTGCAATGTGAACGCGATGTGACCCTGGTCAAAGTCAGTTATTATCTTGATAGTCCACTCTGGCAATAGCATAACTTACACGGGCTGAGAGGGTTTGTGTAAAGCTTGATTTGAGGCGATGTGGACGACATTTTTGGGCGAAGTGTCTGAGGATGTAAAGTCTGGATGTTCGTTGTTCAGACTCCGACAAGGTTGATCTTGAGTTTGACAGAAAAAGGTTTACATGTCACTCAATGATAGTGGGACATTTTGATGTTGGAGCCCGGGCAATTCGTGCGCAATCCCACCGAGACCCTTCTCGGGTGAGGTTTCAGAGCCTACGGAAAGAGTAAACTACCTTAACTTATCGAGATGACGTATTATGCTGAAGTCTGAAAATCTACATGTAATCGAAGGATCACTGTAGAACATACCGCCCGGCACGATGTGTTCGGTGAATAATTGTGAGTCTCCCGAAGGTGACATAATTCAGCCCGACGATCAGCGGTCCACTTATCCCACCTGTACTCTCTTGATTGAAAAGCGCTTCGAGGAACACATTGAAGACGAGACAACAAACTCGAGAGATAATTCTATCCTAGCCACCAAGCATAAACTCGACAACCCAACATGGTACTCCAAGGCCAACCAGCACCTGAAGGTCTTTGAACGCCCCCAACATCCCATTCTTTGACCACACTGACGGCAGATCTGCAGACATCTTCGGTTGTCAAACCGCCATGTTCGAATGGGCGGAAAGTTACGACGAGAAAGATTGGGATCGTTTCTTGAGGAACACGACCCCAACGCTTGAGGTGAGGCATGACGTCCAGTATTCGGGAGGCATCAGTAATGCAATCCAGATCGATTATCGCAAGCTGATGAACAAGTACTGGGAGGCAATTCCGGCGATCGAGTTCATCGAGATGGTCTCCGCGCTAGGATTCCTGGGAAATCCGCGAGTCAAGTCCTCGCACTTTGTTGGGGCGTCTCGTTACGAACAACAAGACGAAAGCCACATCATTGGCACCCATCAGATGCGTGTGGCGCATCAGAGTTACACCGATGACACCCTGAGCGCGGTTCAGCGTCGGGGCCATGCCTCGGGGAATTGCACCGTGCACTATCGCAAGGTTGATGGTGTTTGGAAATGGGCCGGTCTCTTGCCTGGAATTAGATAGAAGGAGCATGACTTTGACAAGATCTTCTATCAGGATGATTAGATAGCCTCTCGTTATTGAGTGAATTGAAGGTGTGCTTTGCAATGCATGCCTATGATCCGAATTATCTTTCAAAGTTATTGCGTCAAGGTATGTAGACTGATTCCCCATCGAACGTATGACTCTTTGCGTGACTGCTTCTGGAGGTTGAGACAAGCTGGTCACCTTTACTTACCTACGATGCGATGCGTGCGGGCCCTTATACCTCAAATCTGGAGAATTGACTTACTTCACGAGCATCTGCGGCAAGGGAGGTAAGGACTTCGGTCGCTCAGCCGGCGAAGAAAGTGTGACTTAACCTAGGCTTCTTGGTCGACTCAAGCAAGTGATCCGCTTCCTAAGGCCGGCCATTCTCATGCAATCCACTCAGACATGGTATAAACGCTGTGCATTCGCATACTTACATCTAGCTTGACTCAAAATTTAGTACTTACATTTCGGGGTTTGATCGAAGCTAAATTGAGGCGGAGGAAAACCCTTTCGATTGTTACTATGGCTCAATGATGCATCTTCGATCTATGTGATCACGGCAGCTAGGATGCCCATTCTAATGAGCAGAACCATTCTGGAACTGATCAGAGTCTACGACAGCCTCGATGACACTGTTGAATTGGTCCTGCCTGTTGAACATGTCGACGATGCGGAAGCCAGAGCTCTTCATGACCGCGTGCCATTGTGATTCGCTCCTCTCGACACCGGCAAGCTGCATCATATTAACGTCCCGGAGAGCAACTTGCTTTGTCACGCCGGTATCTGGGAGGATGAGGTCCGCAATCAGCAACTTCGAGTCGTGACCACGCATGGCAGGAATCTGGCGTCGGAGAATATCGACAACGGTGTCGTCGGGCCAATCGCAGAGACAGTGTCGGAACAAGTACGCCGAAGCGCCCTTGACTGGCTGGTCATCTTTGAGGAAATTGTACGGCTGCATCTTGCAGACATCCGCCGAGACCAGGGGATCGTCCTCCAAAACGTTGGCAAGATCCTCTAAACAGACTTGGCCAGCAAAGTTGGGGTGAAAGTCGAGAAGGTCTTTCAAGACGTGGCCCCGGCCCCCGCCCACATCGACCACTCGAATGCCTTCGTTGCCTTCGGGGAGCTCATCCCACCGGTATTTGGCACCAATGCCGTTCACACCGGTCATACTGTGCAAGGCCATGGATTTATTGAAGTTGGCGTAGATAGCAGGGTTACTTGTGAGCCATTCGAGTGAGCCATTCGAAGTAATCCATGTCCTGAACACCTCTCGCGAAGACTGTCGGGGTGTTCAGGATGTCCTTCGGAGTCTTGTATCCGTACTTCTCATGAAACTCGTTGAGCCTAAACATTGTAAGGCCGACGATGTCAAACATGTCTGGAGGCAAAGTTAGTGACATAGGTTTCCACGGCGGATGATGAGACTGGTCAGGTGCAACTTACGAGCGATACTCGCTTTTGCGCTCGGATCAAGGAGCGTTCGACTGAATGAGCTGTGCGCCCATTCTCCTTGCGATACTTCCGTCACCCAGTCCAGACTTGCCAATGCCCGGGCGATGCGGAAAGTAAAGTCAACCTCTGAACTACACTTCTTCGCAAGCTCAGCCGTTGTCGCAGAGCCTGCCTCTGGTAGATTCTCGATAAGGCCCATGCCGAGTCCAATGGGTAGGACCGCACATGCTTGCGGCCAAAACACGATCCTGGACATCATCAGGCCCGGTGATGTCGAAGCACCTGACAATCTTTCTGCGAGATTGGAGACTCGACCGAGAGCCTTCGGCTTCTCATCGGTAGCCTTGGTGGCACCGTATTCGTCAAGAGCTGTCTGGATCTCGGTGACCTGAGCTTGCAGGTCGCTCATAGACGGCTCGAATGGTACAGAAGTCGGTGCCATGGTGTGGTGATGTGGTCTGGTGTAGTGTAAAGAAGAGAGCTCGCGGTCTTGCAACAGTGCTATCGCAATGGAGAGAAGCCCTTTTTTACCTGCAATGTTGAGCAATATATGGGCTCAGTGTCTGGCGGGCTCCTGTCATGTCTACAATATAGCTGCGAAAGCTGTCCCGACACATCCGTACACCGAAGGAAAGAGGCCCGTCGTGAGATGACGACGACATTCCATGCTATAGTCTCGGGGACATGATGCAATTGATGGCGATTGTCGGTCGTTGAGATGCGCTCGGCTCGAGTAACGTTATATTTCGCGATGGAGCTCGGGTCAATGCGCCGTGCACTCGGGGAGATTGAACCATCGCGAATTGCCAAATTGCAAGACAGGTTGGGAGAGTGTGCCATACTGGAGCATAATATTACCGGGAGCTGTACATGTACGTAAGGTGTTGTGCTGCAGCATAAGACAGCAAACGAATTGGCGAAGTTGTGGTCAGGGAAGAGCTCATGTCGGCTGAGGCTCAACAACCGTCTTGAATTCCTGTGCCGACAGCATGCTGTCGTTCACATGCAATCATGGGTGCAACTTGACGTATGATTTTTCCTGCCAAATTGCTTGACTATATACCGGTAAAGATACTGAAGACTTCAGTAGATGTCGTGTCTGCAAAGATGGCGTTCACCACTCACAGGACGGATGGTGAGGTTACCCCAACCCTGACCCTACGCAGCAATCGGCATCTAGCGGAGTCTCCCGTATTTTCGATTCGGACGATCTCCGCAAACCTCCGCGTTCGCCTCCGTCTGTGTGGAGGCGTCGCCTCGCGTGAAGAAACTACATGTACATTACTAACATCCGTCAAGATGCCAGGGCGAGTCCTTGAACGTCTTAATTTCTTCCGATACCATCACTAAATGAGCTAAGTTGAATACCAATCGCGCCTTCTGATACCACTCGCCTTGGAAAGCACGCCTATACGGTCATTCATCGTGCCTTCAATCACCGCCCCTTCAACAGGAACCATTTTCGCTTGCCACTCGCCACGCGATATCCGACTTTTCCATCTCCGGCCAGTTTGCGCAGTATCTCGGCTGTGAAGGGTTCTAATGCCATCAATCGAATCTCGCCGTCTAGTGCATCGCCGTAGATCTCATTGACCAGGTCGGGCACAGCGCTTCCCGTCTCGCCACGCCCTTGGGCCGCCTCCAACGCCTTCATCACTTGACGCTCGCGTCGGGCCTTCTGCCCCAGCTCCTGTTTGATCTTCGTCGGCAGATTGCCAATGGTGACGCCATGCGCTGGGTGGCCGACGAGGCAGTCCTGGTCTTGCATCCTGAGCAGGCTGTCCATGAAAGTACCTAGGTCCTCGACTGCGCTTGTACCGGTGCCGAGGATGTTGTCCCCTGTGAACATGGCAGACTCCTCTTCCAGCACGAAGCACATGTGGTCGTGAGAATGTCCGGGCACGTGGATGGCTCGCACAGTAGAACCCTCTACCTGCCAGATCTGTCCGTCTGCGATGTCTTGCTGGCCATAATCCGGCGAATTTTTGTATATTGACTCTTCCAGTTCAGGATAAAGCCGGATGAGATCCGGTACGCCGCCAGTATGGTCGCCGTGCCAGTGCGTCAGCAAGACGTGCGCAATGCTGATGCCACGCTCCGCCAGAACGGATTCGATCAAGCTAGCCCAAGCCTGCTGCCCACCTCCGGTATCAATCATGATGCGCTCCTTGCCGGTGCCGACGACGAAGACGTTCGTGCCCTGAAAGGTGAACTATGATTTTGATTACTACCAGCACACTCATGATGACAATAAGCCCCTACCTTTCCGGGGTTTTGGCCCAGCACTCGCAGCACGGCGGGCGTGATCTGCTCGACATCGGGGAGAGGGGGAAGCTTATCCTGCTGGCTCTGAAGATAGTCCTCGAACGCGCAGATGTTCAATGACTTGTTTATTTGACGATACCCGCCTTGATCGCCGCGCATTCTGTAGGCTGTGTGCAAAACCTTTGCACGATGGTACAGTGACAAAGCCGTATCAGTGGGGAATGGACTTGAGAAGAGAAGTCGTGAGGTGCAGTATGGTCGATGATTGCAAAACACTGATTCTCATTCCAGAATTTTGCTTCCGAGGGTCGCTGCTTAGGCTCGACGCTTTTGTAGCGATGGCAATTTACTTCTCACCTTAAGCGAAGACGATGGTCATCGGTTTCTCCGTATCTGGACATTGCGTGTTTCTCGGGCCATTACCTTGAAGGATCACATTTCACCGAAGCCACACGGCAAGAAGATTGCTGGACCTAGCCAATGGACGGCAAGCAACCGCAGTCTTGCAAGAGGGATCGTGTTCGCATTGATCCTGCATAACATCATTTCGAGGATTCGTAAGCCCACGGCAAAAGGAATGCTGTTCCAAAACACTGAGGCATTGCAGGCCGAGCGTGCACTCCAGTCGCGACGAAGCATATACATCGTCCGCTCGGGAATTTATCCCAGTATGCGCCTTTGCGATACGCCTCGTCAGAGGCGTTTACTCGGGAAGTATTGGGCGCTTCAGTCGATGGACGAGGAGCAGACTGATAGCAAAACACAGGCGAGCGAGGCGCCTCCAGCAAACTCTGGCCGGGTTGTTCTCCGTTCAAATCTCGATGCTCATAGTATCACTCGGAACGCCATCACTTCAGTGCAATTTTTCACCGCTGCTCATCAACCGAGCCCGATACTTGGCGTTTTTCACAATTTAAAGGTGACAGCCAGTCCAGCGAGTTTGCTCTCGCATTCCAATCATAATATCTGTGCATTGCATTGCGTTCATTCAGCTGCTGTGTACTTACCTCGATCAAATCCAACTCATCGGCACCCCCCAATGACGACACAACCATATTCATCAACATGGCCCTCGTATATTTCTCGAACGAGTTTCCCCAAGGCGATCTGCAAGACCTGTTTCGCCACGTTCGCCGCGGCAGCAAAGACAGACGCCATGCTCTCCTAGCTCAATTCTTGGACAAGGCAACGACTGCGATCGATGAAGAAGTGTCGCAGCTTCCCAGCCACTTGAGGTCCAATTTCTCCAAATTTCGCGACATAACAGCGTGGAGCGAAGACGTCGGTCTCCGGACAGGGCCGTTTTGCGGCGCTGTGGATGGCGTGTTGTTGGTCGCCGTCCAACTGTCGAGCTTTATTGGGTATTGACCCCATCAACCTTGCCACGAACTCCGAGAGTATCACTGACACTTCATTAGCTACACCGAAGAACACCCAGAAGATTGGGATGACGCCCGCGCAAGGTGTTTGGCAGCTCTGGGTGTAGGCCTGCTCACTGCTACGGCCGTTTCACTGTCGTCATCTCCAGCGGATCTACCGCTTGCCGGTGCCGACGCCGTACGCCTTGCTTTCCGCATGGGCATTCATGTCCAGAACATTTCGGAAAGCATTGAGAGCGCAGACTTCTCAGAAGGCGCAGATTCATGGGCTTGGGTCATCAATAATGTTGAGCCAAATGCGGTCCAAGCACAACTCGATTTCCTTCAACCGGCTGACACCGTCCCTGACACAAGCAAGGTTTTCCTCAGCGCCTCCAGTCGAAACTCAGTCACTATAAGCGGCCCACCGCAGAGATTGAAGGCCCTGTTCAGCAGGTCGCAATACTTCCGAGAGTCGCAATCCATCGCATTGCCAGTCTACGGCGGACTTTGCCATGCATCCCATGTCTATGGTAAACCAGATGCGGATGAGATCATCAATCAGCCTTCTTTACACTCCGTGAACAACCATTCGAAGGTATCGATTCCGATCTTCTCCACCAGCAGTGGCCAGCCATTTGAGGCCCACACGGCGTCTGATCTATACTATGCGGTCATCCTTGAGCTCCTCACACAAACCATATGCTGGGATGAGGTTGTAAGGGGATACATCGAGTGGACCAAGGGTGTAGAGATCTCTGATATTGAAGTATCCTCACTTGGTAGTTCACTGCCTCTTCGTGAGCTGAAGTCAGCGCTCAGAGAGGACTCCGCGAGCCGCACAATTCTCGATAAGGATATTTCATCATGGCTCTCGCAAGATGCCACTGGACTCGAAAATCCCCGTCATGTGTCACAATCGAAGCTTGCGATAGTCGGCATGTCATGCCGGCTACCAGGCGGAGCCACCAACACCGACAGATTCTGGGAGATTTTGGAGCAAGGACTGGATGTTTCGAGAGAGATCCCTGAAGACCGATTTGATCTTTCCACACACTTCGACCCGGACGGATCAGAGCTTAACAAAAGTGCCACAAAGTACGGATGCTTCATTGACGAGCCGGGCATGTTTGACGCCCCGTTCTTCAACATGTCCCCACGCGAAGCCCAGACTGTCGACCCCCAAATGCGTCTAGCTCTGGTCACCGCTTATGAAGCACTCGAGCAGTCCGGCTACCTTGGCAACCGTACCCCATCGACATGGCTTGACAGAATTGGAACATACTACGGCCAGGCTGCAGATGATTATCGCGAAGTCAACCAAGGCCAGTCGGTCAGCACATATTACATCCCAGGCGGTTGTCGGGCATTTGGTCCAGGACGCATCAACTACTTTTTCAAGTTTGCCGGCCCTAGCTATAGTATCGATACTGCCTGCTCCTCTGGTCTTTCAGCAGTGGAGGTAAGTCTCAAGTGCATTTTTTTGAACACTCGGTAGCTGACTCTCCAACACAGGTGGCGTGTCAAGAGCTATGGCAAGGAAAGGTCGATACCGCAGTGACAGGTGGCATGAACATCTTGACAAATCCGGACGGTTTCGCTGGGCTTTGCAACGGCCACTTCCTCACCAAGGGGCACCATGCTTGCAAGACCTGGGATGCTACAGCAGATGGCTATTGCCGCGCCGACGGAATCGTATCACTGGTCATCAAAAGGCTTCAGGATGCGGAAGCGGACAATGACCGCGTGCTCGCAACCATCCTGAGCGCCGGCACAAATCATTCCGCCAATGCCGTGTCAATCACACATCCTCACGCTGGTCATCAGTCCAATCTCGCAAAGTCGCTGCTTCGCGAAGCAGCAGTGGATCCCTTGCACGTATCCTACGTCGAGCTGCACGGCACCGGGACGCAAGCCGGCGACTTCGAAGAGATGTCTGGTGTACTCGATGTGTATGCTCCCGCGAAAAAACGCCGCGGGAAAGGTCAGCCTTTGCATCTTGGTGCTGTCAAAGCTAACGTCGGACATGGCGGGTCTGTCGCTGGCTCTACGTCACTGCTGAAGGTTTTGCTCATGCTACAGAAGAATGTCATACCACGACACGTCGGTATCAAGACTGATATCAACCCTCGCTTTCCTGGCGATCTCGAAAAGCGGAATGTTCACATTCCATTGGACCTGGTGCCGTGGCTGCCAGCTATTGATAGAAAGCGAATTGCTGTCGTGAACAGCTTTGGCGCTGCTGGTGGCAACACGACCATGATTCTGGAAGAAAGTCCGGTTCAGCAGAGCCCGGATCCTGATCCGCGGGGGTCGCATGTTGTCTTGGTCTCGGCAAAGACGAGGGATTCTCTTACTGGGAATATCGAGCGCTTGGTGGCTCATCTGGAAGAACACAAAAACACCAACCTGGCCGATCTATCATACACCACTGCCGCTCGTCGTTATCACCATGGCTTCCGAGTGGCTGCAACTGCTACCGACGTGAAGACTGTTTCGGCAGATCTGACCACGAAGCACAAAACCCTAGACTCTGTCAAATCAGTGAGCAAGGGCAATTCACCGCCCATTGCTTTCGCTTTCACCGGACAAGGCGCCTCTCACGGAACAATGAACCTGGAGCTGTATCACAATGCGCCGGTCTTCAGAGAGCAAATCGAACACTTTGACCGGCTCGCGCAAAACCAAGGCTTCCCGTCTTTCATCCCTGCTCTGAATGGTTCGGAACAACAGAATCATATTCACGCACCAGTCGTCACTCAATTGGCTTTGTTGTGTACTGAGATGGCATTGGCTGCGTACTGGGCTTCGCTTGGGGTGACACCACAAGTTGTGGTCGGGCACAGCTTAGGAGAGTATGCTGCAATGAACGTTGCTGGCGTCCTGTCCGCAAACGATGCAATCTTCCTCGTCGGATCACGAGCGTTGATGCTGGAAAAGCGGTGTGCGGCAGGAAGCCACTCCATGCTTGCTGTTCGAACGCCAGTCGACAATATTACTGAGCACCTGCATGACACGCATGTTGACATTGCGTGCATCAACGGACCATCAGAGACCGTTTTGAGTGGTCCAAAAGTTGAGATAGACACGCTTACGGAGAAGCTTGAAGCCAAGACCTACCGCTGCCTCAAGCTTCCCGTGGCTTTCGCCTTTCACTCGCAGCAGACAGACCCGGTTCTCGATGATATCGAAGCTCTTGCAAAAGCTGGAGTCATCTTCAGAGAGCCCAGGATGCCCATCATATCGCCGCTCTTGCGAAAGGTGGTTTATGATGCTCGGTCCATTAACGCCAAGTACGTTCGCGACGCCACACGGTTGACAGTCGACTTCCTCTCGGCTATGGAAGCAGCTCGGACCGTCCTTGCCATCGATGATGAGACAGTCTGGCTTGAGCTTGGCCCACACGCGGTTTGCACGAACTTCATCAAGGCCTCTATACCCAGCACGAAGTTGGCACTTCCCTCATTGCGCCGAGATGAGAGCAACTGGAAGACTATCACAGATGCTCTTGCTTCCCTTCATTTGGCTGGAGTGGACATCGACTGGGCGGCATACCATACTCCATTCGAGACGAACCTTCGTTTGCTCGACTTGCCCAACTACTGTTTCAGTGAAAAGAATCATTGGCTACAGTATCAGGGGACTGGTGTCTGACTAAAGGTAATGACTTCTACACGGACAAGACCATGAATCCCGACGCTCCGAGAAAATTCAAGACCAGTCCGATTCAAACGCCTACCGTCCAGGAGATCATTGAAGACACCGTTCAAGAGAATTCTGCGGCCCTTCGCATGCGCTCCGACGTGATGCAGCCAGGGTTCTTATCAGCGGCCAACGGACATCGTATGAACAACTGCGGTGTTGTTACATCGGTAGGTTGTGCCAAACGATGCCCATTCGCTCAGAATGCTTACTTCATTCACAGTCAATTCATGCGGATATTGCCTACACCCTGGGCGAATACCTGTATCGCCGCTTCCATCCCAAAGCGAAATCGATCGACATCGAAGTCGCTAGTCTAGCTGTCACGAAAGGCCTCGTGGCGAGGAAGAATTCTGACACTCCACAGGTCATCCAGGTCACTGCGGCGACAACAGACATCAGCACGAATGTTGTAGATCTGACCTGGGAACTCGTCGACGACGACGGTAACGTCGAGTCTCAGTTTGCAACTGCGAAGCTCGTCTTCGGGAATGCCTCGCACTGGCAGATGTCCTGGTCTCCCATGGATCACTTGGTGACTGGGCGCATTGATGCTCTTGTGGCGTCAGCACGGGAACGGCAAAGCCAGTCGCTTCTCGCGCAACATGGCGTATGGTCTCTTCGCCAGCAACCTCGTGGAATACGCAGACAGCTACCGCGGCATGCAGTCTGTGGTTATTCAGGACTTCGAAGGTTTTGCTGATGTCAAGCTCACTGACAAGGATAGTGGCAATTGGATGGTGCCACCTTACTTCATCGACAGCGTGGCCCACCTTGCCGGATTCATCATGAATTGCTCAGACGCAATGGACACACGCGCAAACTTTTGTGTGACTCCTGGGTGGAAGTCGATGCGGTTCGCCCAACGCCTGACTCCCGGTGCGAGGTATCGGTCATACGTCAAGATGATTCCTTCAGCCGAGGATGCGAGTGCATACTTTGGTGACGTGTGCATCTTACGGGACGACATGATCATTGGGCAAGTTCGCGGAATTGAATTCCATCGTTATCCACGGATCTTGCTGGACAAGTTCTTCTCGCCGCCTACCGCCAGCAGTATCAAGCCACAGGCGCACGTCACGAAGAGTGGCGCAACGCAGAACGCCATGCCGAGCAACAAGCAGGACAAAGAGCTGTCGAACAAGAACACCCCGGCGCCTGACACGAAGGCCGACGCAAATGCACCTTCCGAACAGCGAACCAAGGGCGAGGAGGATGCGAAAGACAGCGCACCTTCACCGGCCGACTCCGTCATGGCCGAGGATAGCGTTACAAGCAAAGCACTCCGTCTGATTGCTGATGAGGCTGCATTAGACGTGTCCGATCTTGATGCTAGCGCAAACTTCGCGGACCTGGGAGTCGACAGTCTCATATCATTGGTGATCGCAGAGAAGCTAAAGAATGAACTTGATGTGAGTGTTAGTGGTAGTCTTTTCCTGGACTACCCAACGATTGGGGATTTGCGGACTTGGCTGGATGAGTACTACTCTTGAAGTAGAGGCATGCGCTGGAGGGAGTTGCGGGAACATCAACAGCATTAGAATGACTACATCGTGAAATTTACAAAACAATCGATCGCTACTGTAAATCAAGTTCAACCGTTTTTGAATGTGCTTGCATCTCCACCAACAAAGCGAAAACAAATTGGCTGCTTGCACATAGGCCACCTAATCACAACATTACCATGCGCCGAGAGTGCTTGATGATAGACGACATCGGACTTCTGCAGACCTGGTACTCCAGTGAGCCTCATAGTCATCATTTATGGGTCCGCTCTGGGTCCCAATGGAAGACTTCTGTTGCAAGTCGGACTTCATTTAGCTGAGGTTGATCCCGATAAGCTTTTTAGGCTTCGATATCGCCACCAAGAACTCCCCGACAGTCGGCTGGTGGCTTCTGTTGCCTCCTGGAAATGTCCCGATGTCCGATCTCAACTTGTTTCTTTACATTTCTCCAAATCTTGCTACTTCAAAATCATTCTCCCAGTCACATCATGAGCGACTGAAGGCCAGAAATTGTTTCAACCACATCATGGATCAGCACAACACTTATGCTATCCTGGGTGCAACAGGGAACTGCGGCTCTGCCGTTTTGAAAACCTTACTACAACAAGACCGAACTACTCGCATACACGCATTTTGTCGCAGCAAATCCAAACTTCTCAATCGGTTTACTGGGCTCGAAAACAAAGAGCAGGTCAAAATCTTCCAGGGCAACATTCAAGACGCGAATCTCATGACGTCGTGTGTCCGAGATTGTCGAGCAGTCTTCCTCTGCGTTTCAACAAACGACAACATCCCCGAGTGCCGCTTAGCGCAAGACACAGCATCATCAGTCATCGAAGCCCTTCGTGAGATACGAGAAAAGCCCATGGGCGAAAAGGGACAAAATCTCGGCAGACTGCCCAAGCTTGTCCTTCTCTCTTCGGGAACTGTAGACGAGCAGTTCTCTCGTCATGTACCATGGCTACTACTTCCGATCCTCCAAAGATCAGCATCATACGTCTACAAGGATTTGATCGAAGCTGAGGCACTGCTCCGATCAGAAGACGACTGGCTTACTTCTATTTTCATGAAGCCCGGGGCATTATCGGTCGATGAGAGGCGAGGCTACGCTCTCAGTCTACAAGAGCAAGAAGGCCCTACATCTTATCTTGACTTGGCTGCCGCCATGATCGAAGCGGCGGACAATCCAGATGGTGCATACGATGGCAAAAGTGTCAGCACCATCTGTACGAATGGCCCAGCAAAGTTTCCGTCAGGCACACCGCTCTGCATTGTGACCGGGCTTCTGAGGCACTACTTTCCCTGGATGCATGGATACTTGCCACTCAATACTGGCCCAAAGTGAGAATCCTGAGAAGCGCTTGAGCAGGATATAGTCGATATAGATAAGACCACTCGTTGAATACAGGAAAGAGATGTTGTTCAAACACAATCATTTGCACGATTTATTGTAATCATGTGAGATCCGGTGCCTTTGCTGCCTTGATTTGGACTCAAAAACCATGATCTGGAGGTGGTATTCCATTGATGCAGGTATTGTCTTTTGGTGATATCCAGGAAATACAGCTCGAATCTTTCCCAGCTGCTCATGAGAATGGCCCCGGGCTAGCCTGTGAGATGAGATCAGTAGTAGCTCGTGCAAGCATAGAGACAAACAGTCTTACAGTTCGCAAGAAAACTCCCTGGATTCTGGCGTCGTCATCCAGACCTGTTCCGCTCTGATACACAGGGCCACAGGCTTCTACCGTGCCTTCGACATTTGCACAGCCGTCTGCTGTTGCATTAACGCAATACTACATGCAACCGTCAATAAGGGAAAACGACGTTTGGCTTTGAAAGGATAGCTAGCTCACCAAAAAAGGAGCCCAGAAGGAATGGTTGATCACATTATCGTCGGCAACTCCGACAGCCCACCTTCGGACTTGAATGAGACTTGTCGCCGCAAAGAGTCTTGGTGGATCAGTCGATTCGCCGAGCACCTTGAAGAAGTCCTCATATTGACTGTCGGACGCATCGTTTCCACTAAGAGTCCGATTGGCAGCGACGATCTCGTCAGTGCCTGTTTGGTCAATGATACAGTAAGACGATCCGCTGCAGCTGACACCTATGCCAATGCTGCGAGCTTCTCCCTGGCGAATGAGGCTCGACCCATCTTCGACTGTCACGATACACTCGGCTGCTACTGCGGTGCAAAGCATCAAAGCAAGCACGACAGTACAAATGAAGAGGCTCAATGGGTCCGAACTGCCGCGCCTTCGAGGTACACCTGATGTTGCCGTGGCACTGGTGTTCAGTTGTCCCTGGCAGAAGACATCCGGGTCAAAGTCGCTGGCATTATTCCGAGCGGAGGAGTTACCGCCTGTAGAAAGGCAGGACACAAAGTCTCGCATTCGACTGGAGGTGAAGTCCTCGATCTCACAATGCATGAAACATCCAAGATACTCTTCAACCGATGCCTCATTGCAGCAAGTCGTCATGAGGGAACGGTTATTGGTCTTCGTGCCGCATACGTAAGACCCTGAAGAAGGAAGGAGAGGGCTCCCAGAAAAGCTGTCGCAATCGATCGAAAGTGTAGGTGAAGGGCCTGAAGCGAGGAGTCTCGTGCTCGTGTCTGCATTTGAGGTAAGCGCATTCTGTTGTGTTGACGTTGAGGAAGACATGTTGATTGCGCTCGTTTGGAACGATGCACAGTTTGGCGCAGGTCACCCTGTAGGCAGCCACTCTACCAGAAGACCATCGATGAGACCTACCATCAAGGTTGTCTGTCTTCTGCAAAATCAGTGGGTTACAAGGTCAAAACACAGCCAAGATTCATGACGACACGCTCCGTGGACTAGTCGACCTGATCACAGGCAGCAGGACCAAAATATCAGAGCGAAGCAAAGGATCGCTAGATCATGTAGTCGTTACCTTGGCAGAAGTATGCAGGCAGGTAGGTGTCCAGAACACTGCAAACGAGATTGAACCACGTGTGTTGTCAAAGTGGATCACAATCGCATCCAAACCCCCAAGCCCGAGCATGGCCCGCTCAATAAGCCCCACTGGTCTCAATGCTGCGACGTCAGGTTAGCTGAATTATGCTCAGTTTCGTGCTTTTGGAATCCTTACCTACAATATCTTGGCTTGACTTCGGCTACGACTCAAGACTTTCGACGAGCCTCGGGATACGATCGTTCCAATGAAATGAGCCGATTCCCAGCGATGAGCTTAGTGCTCCGCGGCGTTGGGTTACAGAGCCTCGATCCTTCTTGACCATCAAGGTGCTTCCAACACGATGGTGCTTGCTTCCACTTTCTTAGTCCTCAGGACGACCTGACTCTTGCACCAACATAGCTCATGCTCTACTACTCCACAGCTCCATCCGAAACTCACAACTCACTGCGAAGGAAGCTTGGCAATCCGCGTTTGGGAAGACGGCGAATGTGCCCTCCTCAACCCTCTCTGCCCTTTCATGCTGCACTGACGCCAAGGGTCAATGAATACAGTAGACCTTGGAGAACCCGTGAACGAAGAGATGATTCGTGAACTCAAGGGTATGCATACACCCCCTTGGCTCGAGAAGATTACTGAAAGCTCATAGGCTGCCCACGGAGTCTGCAGCGTTTGTCTGAAGGCCTAAACTTGGAGAGTGTCTCAATCATCATGGTTGCTGCAACTCAGACTTTGTTGCCGTAGGGACTTTGAACCGTCAGTCTCTGTACATTCCCGTCCGATATTTCTAACCAATGTGGATCATGAGTCTGGTCAACAGCAAAAATATCGGGGAAGCACCACTTGTTGCGATCATCGAGACCAGGCCGGACATGCATCGATGTTTCCACTGTCGACTTGGCATGCTAGACTCAAGACTCTCCTGGCACTGCGGAGTCTGAAGGTTGGCCAACGATGTGGAATCAAGGCGCACGTTCTGGCGCATATGACGTATGAAACGGCCTGATGCTTGTCTCTTTCTCGTATTCATTGTCTCCAAATGCGATGATGGACAGTCGCGTCCGGAAGGAGGTATGCGTTTGGCGAGAAGGAAGAACTCTCGAGGTCTCGAGATCCCTAGTCAGTCAAGATTGTGGATACGAGAGCCATTTCCCACCTCGCCTAGGTGGAACGGACGAGCATCTCACGAGCTCTTCGACTCGAACTAATTCCTTCGTGCTATACCAACGATGTCATCCAGAGGGAAAGCGGAATTCCTTTGGGGCAAAGGTGAAAAGGCTCGACGGCACGGCGTGGTATAAAAGACCCAGGAAAATTGATGTCCAGCAGCTTGTCATCTCATCAGTCCAGCCCCCCTCGAGCAGGATTAGCATCTTCATCTCCAAGCAACCTTTTTCTTGTCAACACATCTCGCGGCTCAATCGACATGTCGCCCACAAAGTCTCTGACGGTCCTTGCTCTTGCGGCTGGAACATCAATGGCCTCGCCAATGTTGTTCGCTCGCCAGCGTGGTGAGAGCCCATGTTTCAACTTTGATGACAACCGATGGTATGACGCTTCGCTCAATGGCACGCTTTCAACGGACTGACATGGTATAGCCCGGCCGCCTCGTACTGCGATTCTTCCATCGCTCCTGAGGACTTTGGAGCATGTAAGAGACACCTTGGCCGATCCCAATCGTTTAACAGCGTGCCAAGCTAATGCCTTAACTCGGCAGGCCGGACTTTGATTGACCAGACCTACCAAAGGTCAGGTAACATCTGCGCTGGTGGTCACCAGTGCCAGGTCTGGACGGCTCCAGGTGGAGGCTGCCGCCAGGGATTTTGCAACTCCGAAGACGCCGAAGTCTGCTATTCTGCCAACCAGATCGCTGGATGGACTGAGCAAGCTGCAGATGACTGCGATCCTTCCGGCGTGTCTCTTGTGCCGGATGTCTCGCCCTTCGTCGAGGTGTACTTGACTGCGCCTTTGCCGCAACAACAGCCTGGCAGCAGGATTGCCTCGATCCAAAGCGGCTCGGAAGTCACAGAGACTACCATGTCCATCGATGACTTCAAAGCCGAGAACCAGAAGATCGCGAGCACTCATGGTGCGGCGGAGAAGCGCCAGCTGCCCGATGTAGGTCTCCAAGGCTTTGTTTTCGGGACTCCAGAGCTGTATCGACTGACCAGTTCGACAGGATGACGACTTCACTGTCACCGTATTCAACTTCGGCACCACCAGGGACGGCGGCAGTGAGCAGGTGTCTGGTATCATTCAGGGCACCGGCAACTTCAACACCCAGAATTCCGAGACTTACACTTTCGGAGTGACCGCAAGCGTGGGCCTGGAGGCATCGTTCTTCGAAGTCATGACAGCATCTGCGGGCGTCTCCGTCGATACGTCCACATCGTACACGAATACCAAGGGCATTCAGGTTGACGTTAACTGTGAGGGCAGGTGTGGCATCGTGGAATACTTCCACCTGTACGATTGCTACGAGGGCAACTTCAAACCCAGTGGCGATGCAGGCTCTTTCTGCGTTCCCATCGATGATGGATACTATGCTTCTCGTTGCATCGGATGCCCTAGCCCCGGCAGCTAAAGAGGTATAGTTTGAGGCCTCTTGGCTGTATGAAGCGATGGGAGAAACAGGGGAAGGCAACTTGGGATTGCAGTGGGAGTCAGGACTTTGTTCAACACATGTCGTCCGATAGAGATGCACTAGTAAGACAGAATACTGTATTACGCATAACCAGACTCACCGAGAACAATTTGTTTATCCCAAGGCTGTACATTCCTACGTGCCATAGCACAGAAATCTACTCATCTCTCTGCGGTGAATTGAAGCATTCAGATCTGCCAGTGGCATAGATGTATCTTGAAGTGGTTGAAATGGCAAAAATCATATTTTCCGAACATCTGTTTTCCTGGAAGTGCTCTTGGTGTCATGTCAGTCTTTGCAAGCAGTCGGGGTGCTTTTTGTGTGTCATGAATAGTGCGGCTGAGAGCGGGTCGTTGGTGATGATGTGCTCGCACGGAGAGGATCAGATAAGGATCGGAGGATTGGTCAGTCCGACTTGACACGTAACTGTTGCGAATCGTGGACGAAAGCAACTCTGTACGGCAAACTGCAAAACTCGTGACTCGAGATTTCAGGATTCGAAAGCTCTCGGAGATAACGTAGAATCGATCCTATCAGTCGATGGTATTTCATGACGAGACAGGCCTGATCCACTCAATTGGAAAGAAAGTCGATAATCATCTGGCCGAACTGGCTCGATCAGCACAAGTCGTAGGGCGCACCAAGTGGGCCTGCGATCGCAATGATGAATTGCCACGAGGTCCTTCATCCATCACCTACCTGTCAATAATGATTACCAATTGCCCATAACTCACCCATTTACCCTGCCTGATGTCCACGCAAACCAAACCCACGAAGAAGCCCTGGCGGCAAACGCCGACTCTAGAATCCGTGAACCTGTCGAAAGCAGCAGGCTGGTAAGTATACAACAAAGCTCCAGTCATCTTGAACTCCAGTACTTATCCACATACAGCAGAGTCTTCCTCAAGCTTGACAACCTGCAGCCAAGCGGATCATTCAAATCTCGCGGCGTCGGCAATTATATCTCCCAGACCTTTGCGAATGCCAACAATCCGGAGGCAGTTCACTTCTACTGCAGCTCCGGTGGCAATGCGGGCCTTGCAGCAGTCTTAGCAGCCCATTGGGTCGGAAAGAAATGCACAGTCGTCGTCCCGTCCATCATCAACGCGGACATGATCCAGAAAGTGCGGAGTCTCGGTGCAGACGATGTGATCGTGCACGGCGCGACGTGGAAGCATGCAGACGCCTATCTCAGAGAGACCGTCATGGAAGAAGGCAGACGCCAAGGCAAAGATCCGATCTACGTCCCGCCTTTCGATCACGAACTCATTTGGGACGGCCATTCCACGATCGTGAACGAGATATTCGAAGACATGGCTTTCGAAGATGAGAAGCTCCAGCCAAGCGCCATCGTCTGCTCTTGCGGTGGAGGCGGGCTCTTCAATGGAGTCGTGCGTGGTCTGCGCGACCGCCCGGATTGCAAGACCACTGTTGTGGTGACCGAGACGGCTGGTGCTGATAGCTTGGGCCAATCCATAGCGAATGGTCAGCACACAACGCTGCCTGGCATCACATCAGAGGCCACCAGTCTTGGTGCCGTGAAGGTATGCGAAGAGACCTTCAATCTGGCCATTAACGGTGTACAAGACGGATCTGTCAAGAACGCTGTCCTCTCCGTCGCAGCTGCCGCCATGGGCTGCTGGCAGCTCGCCGATCAAGAGAACATCCTCACTGAGCTCTCCTGCGGAGTCAACATTGCCATGTGTTACGATGGGAGGCTTGAGGCGGCTTTGGGTAGGAAGTTAAGCCCGGAAGAGGCGATTGTGATTGTCGTTTGCGGAGGCCGAAACGTCACGCTGGAGAAGCTCGTCGCCTACCGGTCGAAATATGGGAACGAGATGAAACCATCGACATAAATTAAGAAAAGGCAAGATGGACGGAGAATATTACAATAGCTTACGTCAGTGTGCGGTAAATTGTAGATTTGATGGATGCAATTATAAGTACCGCAAGGTTAGAAATTGGGAGAGAGAGAGAGTGGCCTAGTCTCTATTGACTGAAGCGAAACATCATTACAATGACGAACCGATCACAATTACTCGATCAATGGCTCAATGCACGCACAATTCCCCTCAACATGCTTTGATTGATCATTCCTAGATCTAGTCCAGGCCAATGCAATACATGGCGATAATCGGGCTTACATCAACCGCTGCAACTATTATTGTTCAACCTCATCCACCCCAACCTTAACCCTATGAAGCGCCACACTTCATTATGCTTCAATCTTCGGGAGCTATTTCCGTACTTCCTCGATTCGAAATCCGAAGGTAGACCTCCGCGCACAATCGTGCGCGAGATCCTCAGCATTGGGGCTTTCGACCAAGATGAAGGGTGAGTCGGTTCAGACATAACTCCGGCTCAAGACTTCGATTCCCGCTCTACTTGAGTGATACGGAGGAGCACGAGGCGCAGGGAATGCTCGCAACAACGCTTCACAATCATTCAGTAATCCCTTGGATGACTCTACCGGAGTCGATTGCCTTGGTCAATTTGTACAAAGTGCTGAATCTAGAAATTATCATATACACCAAATACCTCCCACCAGCAATACAAATCATTGCAGCCTCCTCCGTCTCCCACAAAACTAGGTAAACGCATGGCTCATTCAGGCCAAGCCAAAGCAATAACAGAACGAGAGGGTGAACTTCCGAAACCTATTCACCAAGTCTCACACGCTCTCAACCCGACCATCCGCCGCATTCTTCTCATCGACCGCCGCCTTCGTAGTAATGACCTCCTCCCGACGCTCAGCAAGAACAGCATCCAAAGTCTTACGCTTCTGCCTCGCAAACCCCTTAGCCGAGAACATGATATCCATATCCTCCAACTGCACGCCCTTCGTCTCCGGCAAGAAGAAGTAAGCAAAAGTCATGCCGCACACGACGGAAGTGCCGAAGAAGAGGAAGACACCATATTCGATGTCCTCGATCATGTACGGAGTGGAGTAAGCGATGATGAACTGGCCGAGCCACTGCGTGCAAGTGGTGAAGACCAGGCAGACTTGACGCACGGCGGTGGGGAAAGCCTCAGCGCAGAAGATCCAGGGGATGCCGTTCCAGGAGATGGAGTAGAAGATGGCGAAGACGTAGATCATGATGATGGCGACGTAGGCGCCGGCGTCGCGGGGCGGTTCGGAGTTGAAAGAGTCGGACAGGCTGGAGTAGGCGCCGAGGTAGTACATGGCGAAGATGGCGCCGGCTGAGCCGACCAGTAGGGCTGGACGACGGCCGAAACGGTCGACGATGAAGAAGACGAAGACCGCTGTGCCGGAGGCTTTGATGATTCCGAAGATGCCGGTGGCGAGAAGACCGGTGTCGGTTCCGGTGAAACCGATCGATTCGACAATGACAGGGCTGTAGTAGTTGATTGCGTTGATGCCGGATAAGTTCTGAAGCATCATCATAGCCATGCCGGTCAGCAGTCTAGTCCTGGTGTTTGTGCTGAAGATCTCCTTGACCTTTGCGACGAAGCTGAGGCCGACACCGGACATCTCACTCTCAAGCTGGCCACGGATGATTTCGATCTCCCAGTCGATGTATTCGTGGTCTTCGGGGAGTTTGCGAATGTATGAAAGCGTCTTGCGCACACGTTCCCATTTGCCCTTCTTGGCGAGGAAGCGAGGAGACTCGGGTTGGAAGGACATAAGAATCATGAGCAAGGCGCCAGGAATGAGTTGGATGCCAAAGGGGATGCGCCACTGTGTGTCACTGCTGCCGGAGATATTCTGATTGACGCCGTAGTTGACCCAAAAGCCAGGGATCTGAGAGAATTGTAGTAGGATTTCGAAGATGCCGATAAGCCTTCCACGAATAGCAGGAGGTGACGATTCAGAGATGTAGACAGGGATGATGAGAGAAGATGCGCCGACACCGAGACCTGAGAAGGATCAGTGAGCTGTTCCAATTGACTCCGATGCAACCAAACTTACCAGTGAGAGCACGACCGGCGTAGATCATGCCCACCTGTCCAGAAGAGGCAGTCTGGATAATAGCGCCAACATTGAAGATAAGACCGCAAAGGACCAAAGTCCACTTCATGCCCAGACGTTCCACCGTAGGATAGCAACCCAAGACACCGAAGAAACAGCCTGCTTGAAACGTGCTGACAATATTCGCCCTCAAAGCAGCGAGGTCTGCATCAGCGTCTTCGAGACCAAATCTCGCCTGGAAAGCCGGCAAAGACATGGTGCCACCGATGAAAGCAGAATCGTAGCCGAACATCGAGCTTCCCATGGCGGCGGAGATGGCGAGGGCGTAGACACGCCAATTGTACACCTCGACGGGCGCCGGGTTGGCCGACAGATCTCTGGGGGCGAGGAACCCCATGGTTTGGTGAAGATTGTGGGGATGCTGGGGAAAGATGGGGTTGATGATCTGGGGGATTGGACGATCGTTCAAGTCATCAAGTGTTGCTCCGGAAGATGTATCATATTTCTTTAAGGATGAAGGAAGAACTCCAAACCATCGGGGAAAGACTCATCCCTCGATGCAAAAATCATCCCCCGCTCTGGTCACCATGCCAAGTTGTTAGGCGACGCCTCCTCCGCGGTTAGGAAATGAAGGCGATTGTTTCTTGGTTGCGGAGGTGGCTGTGGATTTCCGGACTTCGACACTTCTTCCATGTGAGAATAGACTTCTCTCATGAATTCTAGACCTTTCAAGTCCTAATACAAAACACAAACATCAGGAAATAGAAGTTATTCAACCCAGCGACACTCCCACGACATCGCAATACCAATCCACCCATTGATATCGCCAACCAGATCCGGTGCCAAGCACCTCGCCAAGTCAATGCCTCGGAGATCAGTCAACAAGGTTGCATGCTCTCGCACATCTACCATGTGTCGCCCAGGCTCTCTGCCACAGATGGCGCTTGGAGGCTTGCCTGGGCAAGTCTTCCTGGGAAGAATGAACATCCGCCCGTGAAGCAGCCTCACGCACCCCGGAAGAGGAGGACCCATGGGGCACCCACGTGTGATTGCTCCCCCGGACTGGAGCATGGGGACTGAGGGATGCCAGGTAGAGGGTGCGTGAATTCATATCCAGACGGGTGTGGTCTTGACTCGGATTTGCTGCTCCCTGACTCGCCTAATTGCTCGTATCTGGGCGGAATTGGCTGAGGAAGATGTTTCCTCCCGGGAGCAGCATTGATGTATGGGAAGCCAGATTGACATGAAATAAACAACCTTGAGCCTCCTATGCCCTCCACCAAGATGGACAGAGGATCTCATCCCTCATAGCGTAATGTGAGTCGCAAAAGACGCTCTTCATCGTCAAGGCACATAGACCCTCACATCCTCCTCCCCGTTCATCAACCTACCCTTCCCTTCCCTCACCCGTCTATTATGAACAACATACACAGCCTCCTGCAAAGCAGCAAGAGCAATACCAACCGCCACGAGGGAAATCATATAGAGCAACCCGGAATCGTACCTAGGAGCATCGCCGCCCTGGAAGAGCTGCGTGCCGACCATATTGCCCGTGATGGCGAACATGACCCACATGGCGATTGCGATACTGCGCTCGTTGGGCGAGTTGCAGTTTAGTTGGAGCCCTTGTTGAACGTCAGCAGGTTGCTCACCTCAACTCCAAGGATGGATGTATAGCATGGCAAGACTTACAAGTATTGTGAATCGGATGATAGCCCACAGCAACAGCATTTACAGCGGTCCAAAGGCCCACACGACCCCAACAACCGACAACCGGCTGGAGCGACCTAGCGACAACAAGCGTAACTAAATAACACACCTGCGCGACCATGACGCAGCCACCGCGCCGATTCGTGCGATCGCTCAAACGCGCGAAGAAGAAAACAGCAAGCAAAGCGAGCGAAGCACCCACAGCGGCGAGGGCGTTTGCGGCGACGCGCTCGAAGCCGAGGTCGACGAAGATGGAGGGCGTGTAAGTCATGAGGGGCGTCCAGGTGGAGAAGACGCAGAAGGTGGAGAGGAGGGAGGGCCAGCGTTTGTAGTGGAGGATGGTGTTGCGGATGAGGGCCCAGGGGATGGACTTTGACGGTGTTGGGTTGTTGTCCTTCTCGGGCGAGTCGATTGCAAGGCGATTTTGGAGGATGCATTGGTCTTGTTCGGTGAAAGTGATGAGACCGCGTGAGAGGAGTGGACGAGGCGCAGTCGGTGAGCCGGGTAAGAGGAGAAGGAGCAGGATACCGACTAACATGGTAAAAGCACCCTCTAGTAGAAAGATCCATTGCCAGCCCTTCAGGCCCTGTTTGCCGTCGAGTAGTAAGACACCGGATGCCAGGATAGGACTCAAAGCATTGCCGCCGAACATGCCGAAGAAAAAGATGGCGACGCGAGTGCTCAGCTCCCGCTTTTGATACCAAGTGGATAGAGTGAAGATAGAGCCAGGGATATTCCCAGCTTCCGCAAGTCCAAGGATGCTCCTCACGACCAGAAACCCTTTCCGATCTCCAATAAGCACCTGCAGCGTGGCAATAAGCCCGAAGACAAGCACCTGCGAAGCGATCCATTTCCGCGGTCCAATTCTCTGCAAGATTAGATTGAATGGTATCTCCAGGAGGACGATCCCAAGAAACATCATCTGATTGCCCAGGTTGATGGTGCTCTGGTCGATGTTGATGTCTTGCATCAGACCTCCCGTGAGGGCGCTTGCGAGGTTCATACGGTCGAGTTGGAAAACAAGCAAGCCTAAGCAGAGGAGAGGGAGGACGGTCAGGTCGACTTTGAGAAGGGCCTTCTTCTCGTCGGAGGGGTGCCATTTTGACGATGCGTTGCTGGAGACTTCGTGGGATTCTGTGGCCGGGAGGCTTGTTTGCTTTTCGACTTGATCGGCTTCGGTGGTTGAATTGGACATGTTCAGATAAAGCTGCGCCTCAAGCGAAGAAGTGGTAAAGAGAACATATCCCTATACAGGGACTTACCAATATATGACAGACTTATTAGAGGATAGGTTTACTGCGCGACACCTTGATGGGCAATCCTTTTAAGCGGAGCGTACGCCTCCACGAAATCATCCTTTGACCCTCCAAACATGAGGAGGCGTCTGTGAAGTCGACATAGGAGAGGAAACGCTGCCTTGAATGAGCGTCATCACGAACTGCACGCATGCCACTCGTTCAGCATGCTGCATCCCATGTCAGTTGGCCGAAGCGCACGAAGCAGCCAGGCCTCGATGGATGATCGTTGCGGCGATCCGGGGTACGGCAGAACAAGCATGATACGATTCATGTCTTCACTGATCTGCGTGGCATTCTGATTGAGGTGGTAATTCATGGATGAATGCTGTAGATGTGGTACATGTATGCAGACGAGGGAAAGTTCAGGGAGGCATTGACTTCGGCCTGGCAGTCGGAATCGCGCGGAGACAGGGCCGAGGGCTGTGGATGATGCCAGGCTGTTGGTGATACCCAGATCGTTCCGGCTGGCTGATCGACATTTCTGCGGCAGTAGTCTTGCCAGGTGATTACCTTGGGTGTTGATTCGAATGCCGCAGACCATGCGCTATCAATTCGATGAGCTTCGAATATAGTCATATGCCAGTGAGGTAGTCAATTCACCAATTGATGAATAAATTGATTGAGAAATTGATTGATGCATGTCGAATGGTGGGGGGAAAGTAGAAGTAAATTCCGCTTGGCCCTCTGGATGGTACGCGGCATCACCACCATCATCATCATCATCAGGGGGCACTTCCTCCTTCGATATCGCTCCAAGGATCTCTCCCTCAACACACGTCAGCCTTGTCGCATGGCCCCCGTAACGGTCGAACCCACTATCTTCTCTTCTCTGTCCTCTCACTCCACCCTCCTCTAAAGATTGATATATTATTATCTCCACATTCTCTCTCTACATGCCTCTGCTTCAGCACCACTAGCCCAGCCCGCCCGCCAGCTGTCTCATGTCCGCCCTCATCGCGTCCTGATTCAGCCTTACCTTCGACAGCAGCCACACGATGCTCGCCTCGCGCGCCTCAAGGCTGCCTTCGCTCTACCTCCTCCTCGCCGTCGGCCTGATCACCATCTTCCTCTACTACCACCACGGCGCTTCCGACGCATACAAACCGCGCTTTCCTGTCGCCAACTACCCCACCGGCGTCGCATCCGCGACAAATGCGACTCTTGGATTCGGTGGCCTGTGGGCCGTCTCAGGTCCTGGATCTCCGAGGAGAAATCGCTTGGAGCAGGCGGCTGCAGCGACTGGCCTTGAGTTGACTGTCCCGACGCAACCGACGTGGTCCGAGGAGGACGTCGAGAACTTCAAGTGGCCCAACAAGAGCGAGTCCGAAGTGACAACGGGCACGGTGAAGGCATGGCTGAGCCACCACGTAGTGCTGAAAGAGTTTCTGAAGTCGGGACAAGAGACGGCTTTGATATTCGAGGACGACATCGACTGGGACATCCGCCTCAAATCCGTCCAGGTGCCTCTGGCGCAACGCGCCGCGCGGTCGCTTGGCAAGACCAAGTCGGTCGACTCCTCCGTCTACCCATGGGGATCGCCCAAGGACTGGGATCTTCTCTACCTGGGCCACTGCGGCGACTACCTCAACATGCTCACAAAGGGCGTTGGAGTCGGCCACCACCACCCTTCGGACCTGGAGAAGCTCAAGCATGTCCTTTACGAGGACCCGACCATGCTCAACCGCACCGACCTCCACCCTTACACCGCCTCCTTCCTCACAGCTCTGACCGTCCCCGAACAAACGCGCGTCTTCCACCACTCCGTCTGGCCACTCTGCACTTTCGGCTACGCCATCACGCGCTACACAGCGCAGCGCCTTCTCCAAGACCTCGCGCCGGCCAAGGAAGACATCAAAAAGCATATCACAGCCTACGACGCCGCGATCCTGACAGCGTGCCGCGACAACCACATCCTGTGCTACACGCTGCAGCCAGAACTCTTCCACCACATGGAAGGCGAGAGCCTGATCGCCGGCGAAGAGAAAGACCCCGTACCCCGACCGCCCGTCGACGCAGCAGGTCTGGAACAAGTCAAATGGCGCAAAGAGACGAGCAACATCGGCTGCGGGTTTTGGTCGGGAGAGTTCTATCACGATGGCGACCAGTCGAAGTTGGCCTATGTACAGAATGAGGTGATCGCGAAGGGCCAATGTTTGAAGCCGGAGCCTGTCAGAGAGACATGAGGAGAGGAGAGTGTCGTTGGTTTGGTTTTATGTCTTATTCACGTTTTGTAAGAGGAGGTGACGGTATTCAAGTCGGGTGGGTTGCTAACTTTTTTCTTTTTGAGCGTTCAATTGCGATACAACATGCTCACGAGCATTGACTGGGGGTTTCTTTTTTTTTTTTGGCGGCGTTGTTTTTATTCCCTTTCTTTTCTGGAGGAACAAGGTTTCAAGGAAGAGGGTGAAATGGAGATGAAATGTGCAGTGTCTAACACGCTTTGTGTATATCCGAACATTCACATAGATCCGTCTTTCTATACAAACACTCCGTTTTCTTGTCAGAATGTACCGGACTGAATACATGTATCACCACGTACGTAGAAGGTGATAAGATGTTCAGGTATTTCTCACCATTAATCGATCAGGGTCTGGCTCGGCTTACGGCTGAGCAGATGGCGACGCTAAAATTAAAAAATCCGGGGATGAAAAATATCGGGCCCATCGATTGCATTCGCAGTCGCCCGCTTATTGCCCTCTTTTCCTCTTCTTCATCTTCCCATTTCTTATACCCATATACCAAAATATAAGATGGCAAAGCGACTTCACGAAGACGTCGCCGACGCCGACGCCGCCCTCAAAGCCGAGCGCGCCGCCAAAAAATCCAAGAAGCAAAAGCTCGCCGCCGTCTCCAACGATGCCGCCGAAGAGAGGACGGGCGAGAACCTGTCCAAGGAAGCCAGAAAGGCGCTGAAGCGCGCGAAGAAGGAGAGCGAGAAGGCCGCCGAGCCCGAAATCGCCGATGCGACTGAGAGTGCTGAGGAGGCTGCGAAGAGGGAGAAGAAGGCTTTGAAGCGCGCGAAGAAAGAGGCGGAGAAAGCTGCTGCTGCGAAGGACGCCGCGGGCAGTGTGGAAGAGAGCACTGGCGACAGCGACGCTGCTGCGAAGGCGGAGAAGAAAGCGGCCAAGGCTGCTGAGAAGGCTGCGAAGAAGGCCGCGAAGGCCGGCGGCGTGAGCGCAAAGGCGTCCGACAGCGAGGCCGTTGTCGAGAAGACCACCACCGCCTCGCCTACTGGATACGTCGAGCACGCCGAGCTCACCGGCCTCCCTCAGGCCGAGATCGACGCTTTTCTCAAGGAGAAGATGATCACCATCGATGCGAAAGAGCCGCTGCGCCCGCTCACCTCGTTCAAGTACTTGCCTGTGACGGACGAGAGGCAACGCGAGCCCTTCAAGAACTTCCAGACGCCTACGCCCATTCAGGCAGCGGCATGGCCGCATCTTTTCGCTTTCAAGGACGTGGTCGGTGTCGCTGAGACCGGATCTGGCAAGACGCTGGCTTTCGGTGTGCCCTGCGTTTCCCGCCTGAGCGCGCAGTCTCCCAAGGAGCGCAAGAACATCAAGGCTTGTATCGTCAGCCCCACACGCGAGTTGGCCGTGCAGATCCACGACGAGCTCGCGAAGCTCTCCAAGCCCTACAACATCAAAATCGCGGTCGTGTACGGAGGTGTGCCCAAGGATGCGCAGCGCGCGGAAATGGCCGGCGCGAACATCATCGTCGCCACCCCCGGCCGTCTGAACGACTACATCCAAGAAGGCTCCATCGACCTCTCGCATGTCGAGCACATGATCCTCGACGAAGCCGACCGCATGCTGGACAAGGGATTCGAGCAGGAGATCCGCAAGATCATCTCCACGACGCCCACGACGGGCAAGCAGACGGTCATGTTCACCGCCACCTGGCCGCCTAGCGTGCGCGACCTCGCGGCGACGTTCATGTCCAACCCCGTCAAAGTGACCGTCGGCGACAACCCCACCGGCGAGCTGCGCGCCAACACCCGCATCACGCAAGAAGTCGAAGTGATGGAGCAGCACGACAAGCAAAACCGCCTGATCGACCTGCTGAAGCAGAACCAATCCGGCAAGAACAAGGACGACCGCATCCTGGTCTTCTGCCTGTACAAGAAAGAAGCCACGCGGATCGAAGAGACGATCCGTCGCCGCGGCTTCAAAGTCGGCGGTATTCACGGCGACCTGCCGCAGCAGAAGCGCACCGAGTCTCTCGAGGCTTTCAAGCGCGGTCAGGTCCCTATCCTGGTCGCCACCGACGTCGCCGCTCGCGGTCTCGACATCCCCAACGTCAGGCTCGTCATCAACGTCACCTTCCCTCTCACGGCGGAAGACTACGTGCACCGCATTGGCCGGTAAGTCAAGAAAATCCATCCTTCCCAAAAAAGAAAAAACCAGTCAGACTAACACTCCCCCTCCCAGAACCGGCCGCGCTGGCACATCCGGGCGCGCAATCACCTTCTTCGGCGAAGCAGAGAAGCACCTCGCAGGCGCGCTGGTCAACGTGCTGAAAGCGGCCAACCAGCCCGTGCCGGAGGCGTTGATGAAGTACGGCACGACCGTGAAGAAGAAGGGTCACGAGGCGTACGGCGCCTTCTACAAGGATACGTCGGATATGAAGCAGGCGACTAAGATTACGTTTGATTAGATCTTGTGACTAGATTTTTTGTTTATACATCGGGTGTGGTTCGGGGGTTGGGCGTTTGTGTGAATGTAAGATGGGGCGTTATTTTTTTTGACTGTCTGTCCAAAAGTAGGGGGGTTGCGCGGATAGATTCTTGTGATACAATATAAAAGCGCATATCCTTCTGGTTTGAAGAAAAGATTACCTCCCATCACGGCGCTACGGTGGTTTTCATCACTCGTCTTAATTTTTTGAGCAGCGTGCGAAGTTCATCATCCGAGAAGGTCTTTTGTTGTGTTGAGATGCATGGATAGAAACTCCTTCCACCGAGCCAGCAGCTGCATGAGCGAAGATCATGAGCTATGAATCCCATGCAATAATAATACAAGAGTGGAGGAACTGAGCGAAACAACAAAAAATCCCCCAACCCTCCAACACCTCCCTCAAGCAGTAGCACCACCAAGATCCTGCTCCCTAACAAACTGACTATACCTCCCCTTCCTAGCCAATAACTCCGCATGCGACCCGCTCTCCACGAGCTTACCCGCCTGCAGCACGAAAATCATATCCGCCTTCTGAATGGTACTCAAGCGATGCGCAACCGCAACCGTCGTCCTGCCCTTCGACGCACGATCCAGCGCTTCCTGCACGAGATGTTCCGACTCAGAGTCAAGCGCGCTAGTCGCCTCGTCGAGCAGCAAGATCTTCGGATTGCGCAGCAGCGTGCGCGCGATGGCGATGCGCTGCCTCTGGCCACCGGAGAGCTGCACGCCCTTATTCCCTAAGGCGGTATTGTAGCCTGCCGGGAGGGAGGAGATGAGGCTGTCGATATTGGCGTCGCGGCAGGCTTGGGCGATGCGGTCGTCGGTGACTTCTTCTTTAAGAGGCAAGCCCATGAGTAAGTTGTCGCGGATGGTACCGGAGAAGAGGACGGGCTCTTGCGCGACGACGGAGAGTTGGGTGCGTAGGGTGTGGGCGTTGAGGGACTCGAGGGGCGTGCCGTCGATGAGGATGGTGCCGGAGGTAGGGTGGTAGAGGCGGGATGTCAGGCTGATCACGGTCGACTTGCCGCAGCCGGAGTGGCCGACGAGGGCGACGAAGCTGCCGGCGGGGATGTCGAGGGTGAGGTCGGAGAGGACGGTGGCGGAGCGGCCGGGGTAGGAGAAATGGATATTTTGGAGCTCGATGTGGCCTGTCAAGGGTTTCTCGGGGGAGGAGTTGGGAGATGGGTGGGATTGGTCTTCTGTGGTGTCGGTGCTGAGGAGTTCGATGAGTCGTTCGGCGGCGACTCGTGTCTTGGTGATGTCGGGCCCGAAACCGAAGAAGTTGGCGGCGGATTGGGCGCCGAAGATGACGGCCGTGAGACCTGGTTCGTGTGGTTAGGAAGAAGTATCGTTTGAGTTCTGTGAATTAGCGAGACTTACATATGAAGAACTGTTGAGGTCCATATTCTCCAGAGCCAATCAGTCGACCGCCATACCAAAAGACGAGCGCGAAGATTAGGAACTGCGAGGCCTGCGACATGGCATAGAAGAGCGAAGACAGAATCACCCACTTCATGCTCTTCTGTTCGGCGTCCACGAGCTGATCATGGTAGCTATGCCAAACCGTCATCTCTTTCGATAGTGATGCGACAGTTCTGATGCCAGACACGTACTCCGAAGCAGACGCTGCTGACTCTTCGAAAGTTTTCTTCGCCATGACATGAAACCTGGAGAGGAGAGACACACGAACGAAGCCGCTGACCAAAATGACAGGCACGACTGCAATACAGACCAATGCAAGCTTCCAACCGATAGCAAGCGCGAGAATCATACCGCCGAACAGAGTGACTGCACCGTCGATCAAGGTCCCAAGAGTCGCGCCAGAAATTCCAGCAGCATTGTCCGGCTCGGTCGAGAGCATAGAAGTCAATGCACCGGCCGAGTGAGTAGGAGTATCAAACCACTCCGCTTCCTGCTTCAAGATGAAGCGGAAAATAGTCGTCCTCAGCCTGGAAGTCAGCTTTGCAGAGGCGATTCCGAAGACAAGTCCTCGACCTGCAAGAGCCAAAAACGCCACGAAACCCACAAGCAAGTACATGCCGGCCCAGAAATTGATTGATTGCTCGATCAGTCCTGGGACGACGATGGCGAAGATGGATTTGGCGAATAGCACGGCGCTAACAGGCTGGACCATGCCTGATATGACCGAGAGGGCACAGCCAATGAGGAGGAGCCATCTCTCCTGTTTGTTGTAGTGGTAGAGGAACTTCATGATTTCCCACCAGGAGTACTTTTTCTTGGAGTCTTCGTCTTCGCAGGGCTCGTCACCTTTCTCTGGATCGGCTGCGGATCGGCTTGTAGAGGTTCGTCGAAGAATTGATGCACCCTTACTGCGGGTCTTGGTCAAAGACAGCTCCATTTCGTCGGCTTCGATTGCGGCCTCTTTCTCGAGGTCTTGTTTCGTCTCGCTCGTGTCTTGTGAGAGAGCCTGGGCATCGACAAGCTTCTTGTAAGTTCCGCCTTGGGCAAGCAATTCTGTGTGGGTTCCTTGCTCGACTACTTGACCGCCGAGGATAACAGCGATAGAGTCGGCATCGCGGATCGTTGACAAGCGGTGGGCAATCATGATGGTTGTGCGGTGGCGGCTGGCTTCCTTGATGGCGGCCTGTACATATCGCTCACTCTCGGTGTCAAGGGCGGAGGTTGCCTCATCAAACAGGAGAATCTTTGGGTCAGAGACGAGAGCACGGGCAATCGCGATGCGCTGTCGCTGTCCACCTGATAGAAGCACACCTCGCTCGCCGACCAAAGTGTCGTATCCTCGTGGGAGCTTCGCTACGAATTCGTGCGCGTACGCTTGTTTGGCAGATTCACGGACGGCGTCGGTAATTTCCTGCTCAGTCATCTCTTTCCGCTTGACCTCCGACAGGCCAAATGCAATGTTGTCGCGAACGCTGAGGCTGAACAGTGTAGGTTCTTGGCTTACCACAGAAATCTGTCTACGCAGACTGTTGATGTTGTAGTCGGTGATGGGGATTCCGTCAATTGTCACAGTGCCTTCGACGATGTTGTAAAGACGCTGTAGCAGTCCAACAATAGTCGACTTGCCGCCACCGCTAGGTCCTACCAGAGCAGTTGTTTGTCCGGCTGGTACGTGAAGGTTGCAATCTTTCAGAGCGTTCGTGTTTATTCGCGAGGGATAGACGTGACGCACGTTTTTCAGCTTGACATCACCTTCGATTTTGCTTGCATCCAGGCCATTGTCGTCAGATGAGTCTATCGGAGACGGCCTGTCTATGAAGCGGAAAATGGTCGCAGCCGATGCAGTACCAGTGTTGAAAGCTTGGAAGTTAGGCGCCATCATCGCCATTGAGAAGGAGCCAGTCATGACAGCAAACAATGTGATAATAATGACAGTGATGTCAACAGTACCCTCATTCTGGAACCTCGCTCCTTGCCAAAAAGCAAGTCCATACATGAGATTGATGATGCACATCATAACTGCAAGCATCAGTCCCGCATAGGCCTTGGCTCTCCCGCTCCAGTGTTCGGCGATACTTGTGTGAGTGGAATAGCGCTCTTTCATCCTCTCTTGCATATTGAGAGCAAGTACAGTCTTGATGGCGCTGAAAGCCTCATCGACCACGGTTGCGGCTTCTGACGCGCCCTGGCCAGCTTTGGCAGTATTGCTTTGCATCGGGACTGAGATGATGCCCAAGGATAACATAATGGCCAGTAGAGCGGAAGACAGGATCAGAGCCAGTGCCCAATATTGGACGAAGCCGACAATGAAAGCTGCGACCATTGTAGAACAAGTCGCGAGAGTGATGCCCACTTTCTCTGAGATGGCCTCTTGGATCGCGTTCATGTCTGCGGTGATGTGTGAAGTCATCTTTCCAGCGCCGAATGTGTCAAAGAAGCCAATGTTCTGTTTGAGCAGAGCACGCAGATAGTCTGCTCGGACCTTGCGAGCAATACGTCGGCCAGTGTGCTGCCAACCAACGGTTCCGATCCACTCCAGGCCGAAAGAAGCAATGGCCAGATACACGAGATAAAGGATTCGCTCGGTGCTCGCGCTGTTGCCACCGACAGCTTGTCCAACACTTGCAGCAGAGCCTTGTGAGAGGTCACCCACAAGTTGGCCGAAAATGATGATCATCAAAGGCGTGACTACTCCTGCGGCGATGGAGCAGATTGCCGACACCACCATCATGAGAATCTCCCACTTGCTGGCATATCGGTAGACGGCGAAGATGGTAGCCTTGGCCTCATTGGGGTAGCCAGTTTGGTCCTTGAGAATTTTGACCTGGGCTTCGGACAGACCAGCCTTTGCGAAGTCTTCTTCGGAGGGCTCAATCGGTGCGTTGGGGTCGGATACGCTATCTTTTTTGTCATCTTTCTCTGGTGGGTCTTCTTTCTTTTTGGTTCGCTTGAAGAGGTTCATGATGAGAGATGTACGATGGCGGGGCGTGTCTTGCAACGAAGTGGTGTGATCTGGGCTTGAGAAAAGAAGTTTGATGGCGAGCCACGCGTATTATAGACACGACGATACAGTAAAAGGAGGCCTGAGATGTCGAAGAGTGGTATGCCTCAGGGTGGCGCAGGCAGCTGTATTAATATCATTGTCATGTCGTTCACAGCGTAGGGCTGATGATACAGGAGAGCAGCCTAGAATGCCAAGTCAGGAGGCACTCGTACCACTCTATGTGTGCACGGGATAGTTGTCACCCGTGTGCGGTGTATGTCATTATGTACACGTCTTGTTGTTATGACCTGAGCGAAGTTTGCGAAAGCGAGGCCTCAGCCGCACAGGCAGAAAGTCCCAATTCGGTCGTTTGCAGCGCTCGGTAGGCCATCCGAGATTCATCGTTCAATGCCGCGAATATATGCAGGGCTGATCAACCAATAATTTAGCACATTCTGGATGCATATTTTGGGATAATCGCAATTCGTTCAATCGTTGAACTACACGTGCATAAATCCACTTTTTGATCCACACGTCGGTGGGTTCGTCATGATTCGAAATATTGATGAATCGTTTCCCATTTTGCTTTTACTATTTGCAACTTCACAACCCACCCAAGACTCATTACGACTGCAGACTTGATTTTAATAAGCTATGATATTGCCGCCTATGGATTTGAATAGCCCTAATCGGGACTCAATCGGCTGGCCCATTGACACTCATGATATGAAGTCACGACATTTCTTTATGTTAGGCGACGAGCGATGTTTCGACAAATCTCTTTGCGACGAAGTCAGATAAACAAGATCGACGCAGACGATAGATACAATTCATCGAGCATGATCTCCCTTACATGATGAGGACGGTCAGGAGCAAGGGACAAAAGAGACCACCACTCGGCGACATCCAATATGTACGATGCACGCAATGTGCGCCACATGGAAGAGATTACGCTCCCAGGCAGGAACATAAATCAAAGCTTACGCAACAAGCCCTCACTCCATCAGTCCGACGCCTTCATGTTGGTCCACCTCTCCTTCAAAGCATGAGCTGCTGCCTTCGGCTTGCGGTCCCGAGTGAAAACACCCTTCTTATTACCATCCACCCTTCTAACGCCCAGAGAAGTCTGGAAATCGGCAAAATTCCAGACATGCTCGCCGGCCATGGCCTCAGTTCGATCGAAGACTCTGTGATACATGGCGAGCATGTCGACCTGGAATTCCTCACTGAAGGGGACCGCGATTGCTGCGTGAAGCCCTGCAATGGTGTCCGCGCCGTACTCGCTCATAATGATTGGTCTGTTGAACTTTTCCTGCCAGCCGCGCAGGTCTCTCTCAAGAGCAACTTCCGCTTCTTCGAGTTGGCCGGTCTGCTCGTACCAGCCGAAGTACCGGTTGATGCAGGTGACGTCGAAGAGGTCGGAAATCAGATCTTCGTCGAAAGTCGCAGAGCCGACATTTGCGTATGTGATAGGACGGGTGGGATCGAGCTCTCGAGTCACCTTTGCCAGAGGCTCAAAGTACTCTCGTGCTCCTTGCTCCGCGGAAGCCGGCTCGTTGGCAATCGCCCACATGACAACGCTGGCATGGTTTTTGTCTCGGTGGATTAGCTCCTGAATGGATTGCCGATGCGCCACTCTGGTGTTGTTGTTGATGGCATCCGGTCGCCAAGTTTCGGTGTTGCCGGAGTCCGAGACGCCCATCAGGGCGATGTTCAAGCCGACAGCGGGCGTCTCATCGATCACCACAATGCCATTTCGATCTGCGAATTCCATCACTTCCTCGGCGTAAGGGTAGTGAGAGGTCCGGAATGAGTTTGCTCCCATCCATTTCATCAGCTCGAAATCGTGGACCATATATGCTTGATCGTGTCCCTTGCCACGAACATTGGTATCTTCATGCCTGCCGAAACCTGTGAAGTAGAAAGGTTTGCCGTTGATCAAGAACTTCGTCCCGCTGACTTCAACGGTGCGCACACCCGTTGCCACACTGTAAGTGTCGACGACGTTCCCGCTCGAATCCAGAATATTGGCTTCAAAGTCATAAAGGTACGCTGCTCCAGGCTGCCATAGGTTCACCGATTCAATTCTAGCGGTGCCCTCGATCCCTGAAGCGTTGGAGACGGCGACTCCATCTTCGCCGAGCACTGAGACCTCTACTTGCACGGTGGAGTTGCCGCTCAACTCGATCTTGTAGTTGATGAGACCTGCGTCGCCATCAACATCCGTCACAACAGTGATGTCCTTAATATACTCGTGTGGCACAGAGTACAGCCAGACCGAGCGGTGAAGACCAGCATAATTGAAGAAATCGTGCTGATAACTCTGGACCCTCTTTCCAGTATACTCGAGTGTCGAAATGCTTCCAGGTGGGATTGTCTCATGAGTGAGCTCATTGTTGACGCCGATGGTCAAGCGAAAATTTTTTCCAGCAGAAACATGATCGGTGATGTCGGCCTCGAATGGGGTATACCCACCAACATGTTCTGCAAGCAAGTCATCGTTGACGTAGATGCGACCTTCATGCGTCGCCGACTCAACTCGCACGAAGTAACGCTCTTGAGACCAGCCTTTTGGCACGATCACGTCGCGCTGATACCAAACCCATCCGACATGGTCATGGATCTCCGGGTCCAGAAAGATGTCGTTATATGAAGCTGGGACAGGACATTCGAGACCTTTGGGTAGCTGTCTTCTCCATGGCTCGCTTGTTTCGTTCGATCCTGACGCAAGAGCGAATCGCCAGAGTCCATCAAGGTTCAGAAGCTCTCGAGAAGCGGTACGTTGAGGCTTAAGATTGATCGGAGGTTGTTCCTTTGATCCAGCGTTGGACAGAGCCCACGAAGGCAGAGTGAGGGAAAGCAGCGATGCTGCCAACTGGAACTTCATTTTGAACTAAAAGCGATGTTGATACGCAATGTAATGCGCCACAGAAAGGTGTCGCCTCTGATATCGTTGTGCCATTGCGCCTTTGGGCGTCTGAGATATATACAAATTCGCTGTTAAGATGTGTGATCAACACTCGGCGATTGATACGCTCCTTCATCCCCTCATCGGCGAATGGTCGATCTGCTGCGTAGGATGGCTGTTCTTCTATATCATAGGATACGGAAAATTTCATAGCAAACTCACGCCGACAATGATGAGTGAAGCCAAGAAGAACTGCGGGGTCATGGCCATCGAGAGATCGGAATGTAGTTACGGCATCGTAGAATGCAACATTTTGACCTGACTCGTTATGATTTTCGGTTTGTGAATGGGGCCGAGGTGTGGAGCAAACGCGGAGACTCCATGGGGAGGGAGATGGGCACCTGGTTTTATTCGAGTCTCATGTTGATCGCGAGGTTTGCCGAAGATTCGCGAGTGATCATGTTCAGACTGTGTGAGAGACGCAACCATCATGCTAAGCCCCGGCATCCGACTATCCCACCGGTGGCATTGTTGCAGACCGGGACGGCCTCAGGTAGAAGCGAGATGGAATCAGACCCTCTCCATTGATGCAAGTCTAGTTTGATTCACTGTCTATTGTACCTAAGAAAAGGAATAAATATAGGAGGAGGGGCTCTGCGGCAACCGCAACTTCATCCGACCTCATAATCCTCAAAGCCCATGACGCTTCAAAAAGTCGAACATGACATGGAAGCCAGCGGTAGCATTATGGTGCAACGTCAAAGCGTGACCCGTGTTTGGATGGAGGGCGACCTCGATAGCTGCAGCGTTTGGGTAAGTGGCCTCAAGATCCGTCATGTTGGCAAGTCCCTTGCAGTCTCCCCGGCAGATGTAGAAGTCGTTCTCGGGCAAGAAGTATTGCAAGGGAGCCTGGAAAGATGGTCCATAATTCCCGATGATCCAGAAGGCTGATGCAAGCTCTCCAACCGGCACGGGCTGTTTCAGACTGTTGCCGTAGTCCAACAAAGCAGGTGTATAAGCGGTATGAGGGTCGCCACCGAAGAATACATTCTGGATCCCAGTCTTGCTACATGCAACATAGCCACTTGGACGGTCGAAGGACGGTGAGCTTGAGCTCGGAGCTTGCACAGCCCAAGATGTCGCACCAGCACTGCCGAGATTTTGGGTCAACAGGTATCCGGTGAGGATTGCGCCGTCGCTCAGAGGACCATAGTTGGCAATGAAGGAGGAAGTGAGAATGGATCCGAAGCTGTGACCGACATGGACGACCTTGTTGGGCCTGTCAACAATTGAGTGATGACCATTTGAGCTGGCAAGTCTGTTGTGCAGAGTTCCGTTGCGAGCCATCAAGGTAAGTTGTCGAAGAATCTCCAGCTCCAACGGCGCCTGAACGTCATGGTATGCATCCAGAATGTCCGACTTCCCAACACCAAGTCTGTCGTAAGTGAGAATGGAGTAACCAGCTTCGAGCGCCGCATTGACATAAGAATACTTTTCGGGTTGGTATGTCGAGTCCCAGTATCTCGAATCGTAGTGTACGCCATGGCTAGCAATCTGCAAAGTATCATGGCCCTTCGAAGTCTTGGGCGTGCATAGCTGCACGTGAATGTTGAAGGTTCCAGAAGTCGTCGTATTCCGAACGATGTTGGCGAGACCCTGCGTTGTCGTCCGAGTGGCGTCTCTGATAGCCCAAGCGGCGGCTTCAATGTCGGTATTGACAGTTGGTAAGTCGTAGATCGCACTGTTCGCAGTCGCCGATATGGGAATCAAAGCTTGACTGCAGAATCCATGCTCTCTCGAAGAGGCCAGGGTAGGTGCAGCTGAAGTGCGGCGATGGAGGAGGACCCAAACGCCCAAGGTGATGATGAGCGATGCCATTGGGGGAGAAAAGCCGCGATGTTGTGCAGGGAAATGTCGAGTAATTTTGAGTGTTCTGTTGGTTGAGGTCTGGGTGATTGCCTTTTGTTACAATCAGAGGCATCTTGCAGTATTTATCTGCTTCGAGTGTGTATGGTCTTAGCGTCATCGCATTCGATGGACTCAGCCTCACTGATGTCAATGATCAGCCGAATGAACGAAACCGAATGCAGATCAGTGTGACTGTCGATTTTCCGGAGTCGTGGCTGTGCAGACAAAAGATTTGGAAGACAAGTGAGGAATGAGAACACTTCCGGTATGGTCATCATTGCGCTATCAAGCCATGCAATTGCGGCTGAACGAACCCGAAAGCGAGCCATGCAAAATGGGGAATCAGATTAAACTAGTATCGACGTATTCTCTTAATCGAGACGTATCAACGCCAATCGCCTCGGTTTCTTCGAGAATGAAAATTAATTCGCAATAAAAAGCTTCGCTCATACTACGATAGTTTTGCTTGTACAATGCCGTCGCTTGATCGACCGCACCACAGATTCTGCATCTCGACAGGCCACCTCAACAACTCAGATCCGGGATGGCTCAGAAATTTGGAATGCTTCGCTAAATTCACAATCTGCTTCGAACCAAAGCCCCTGAGCCACCACAAATCCTCGACGATCATGACAATAACTAGCCAGTGAGCGTATATGGCCTCCGCAAGGTAGTCGTGCTTGGACAGAAGCTGCACAAAACTTGGCCTCATGTATATTGGCCATGTGAATACAGCCCTGAACAGATTCGTGACCTGGTGATGCAGAACGTAGTCCATGACGTGCTCAAGCGATGCGATTGCAGCCACGTAAGGCTCTAAAAGCTTGCTGTCGTAATCAGAGCAGAGAGATCTAATCATGGTACTAAGGCCTTCCATCGCATTTCGCCGCGTGCGGTCGATTTGATGAATGAAAGGATCTGATGAAGACCAGGGGTAAGTGGTATCACGGGTCGCCTTTGGCAAAGACGGAAGGTCCGGGATACCCGGTTGTGGATATGGTATGAGGCTGGCTGCTGAGTCAACTTGGGGACTGGATGCGTATATTGTCGAGCCCAAAGCCCTCCATCCACGTAGATGGTGGAGCCAGTCCTGCACGTCAGACAAGCCCTCCGTGTGCTGCACCAGAGCGAGACCGCAAGGGATCAGGATCATCGCACAGGCAAGTACTGCGTCGGCGCTGACCTTGTCAACGGATTGAAGTGAAAGCCTTAATGATTTGACCGACTGGAAGTAATGCAACTCCGCCGTAGCGCGAAAATCGTAGACGCTGGGTTTCGTGTGCAGTGAGGCACTTAGACAGAACGCACTGAAAGCTTTCATGGCGTGTGACGTGGTAGAGTGACTGAATGCGATCGCAGGTATTGCAGTGGCCCACATCCGGGTATGGCGGGGATCTGTACTTGTCGTGGCTATCGTTTGTCCCGCATGAGCCAGGTAATGCTGCCACAAGAGGGCGTCCGGTGCCTGCCTAGCCACCTTTGGAGGCTCTGCCTGGGATTCTGGAACGAACACAGAACCCTGAGAAGGATTTGGCGTGAATAAATTGGGTAGCGTGCGATTGGTTCGGTTTTGAGTGTGGGATTCTTTCGGCTCGGCATACTCGCAGCGAATGCCTCGCGTAGAGCATACCTTACACTGCGGAAGCGTTTCATCACACTAGAGTGAAATGAGCTATTTTGCATGTTCTTTCGGAAGTGCAACCACAGCATACCTTGACCCGTCGCCTCTTGCAAGTTAGACAGCCATTCCGGGATTTCTGATGGGCCCTCTTCTGTCGAAGAACCCAGGGGGATCTGGAGCCCAATGACCGGGTGTCTGGAGACCCATCCATGTCGTATGAGTGTAATCTTGCTTCGTTTTCGTTCCATTATGGCACGGCTGAAGTCTTGATTGAAATCATCACTTATAGTCTTGAACATGACAAAGCGTCAGCAGTCAGAATCGAGAGGTAATTGTCATCCCTCTCACTGCGCCCCGCCCCGCTTTTATGTGGCCGAGGGCTGAACGAGCTTGGCATGCCTGCATACAGAATGCGTGACTGGGTCTTTGACTAATGGTAGCCTCGTTGACTACTGATATTTTCTCCATGCCTTTGCATTGTGCCTGTCCATGAAGGCCTTCTGATGAGAGCCCTCGGATGACAATTCTTGCCGCCCTTTCCGACGTAAGTGAACGTTCAAATCTTGGCTCTGACATTGCACGGCGTGGCTCAGCATCGGCAAAGTGAACCGTCGATAAAAGCCTTGTCTTTATGTCAGGTAATAGAATATGCAGGCGCACTTGCTAAAATCGTGTTCCCGAGGCCCATCATCGTAGGCCAACTCCTTCGCTGCACCCTGCTCCTTTTCCTGGCTCGAATAGTCTCGATCAACGGGATGCCCCTTGTGAACGCACATCACCGCCTGCAATAGATCATCAAAGAGTAAAACAGTCTGTATAGAGATTTACATTCAGACAGAAGGAAAGGGCAATCACAACCAGACCGCCAGGTACGTCCACACAACATAGGATCCGAGCAACGCCATGAGCATAGAGGACCTAAATGTCGAAGAGCCATATAGCTTGTCTTCCAACTCCCATCCGCCATCTGGTGCCTGGCATCCGAAGTAGTACGTAGCGTTTTTGGGACGGAAACTGCACCCGGAAGGATAGAGGGAGACTCGCGTCCACGCATCGCCACTCGAGCTTGGAGGTTTGAGCGTATAGGTGGTAGTGTCTGTTGCAATGACGCGGCGCTGGGTATTCGGGCCTGTCTCTGTCTCACTGGTGATCACGATCCCAGTGATCCACGACGTTGTTTCAGGTTCTGGTAGGTCCCAAGCGACGTCGAACGTTGGACTGTTGCAATCGTCACGTTGTCCAGAAACGTTCGTCGAAGAATCCGATATCTCTCGTCTATTCCGTGGCAACGACACAGCGACAGTCTTACCCAGCTGATTAATGTATCCAGCACTGTAACCAGTTTGCACAAAGTAGTACGCGACCAGTACGATCGCATACGTTAGGCATGCTGTTATCATGAACGACAGCAGCACCTATTGATGGTTAGCCAGAGGTGTAATCTTCATGTGTATTTGAGCCTAAACTTACTCCTATTCCTGCCTGCAGTTGGAAGTGAGTCAGCGTTCTGTCTATATTCGTTCACACTGGGAGTATACTCACGATATCAGGGTCCGCTTCAAAACCACAAGTCTCATCAAGTGCATTTGAGCACGAGCAGTTGCCTGCCTCACACGCTATGAGGCCCACCATTTGCCAATCCTATTCAGTGTGGTGTATTGTTGCTTCTGTCGGAGAACAATAAATTCAGGCGGCTCGAAGTTGGAAGTCGAAACAGAAGTAGATCTGTCTGGGCTTTGACAAGTTTATCATCCCGCGACGAGTGAGAGGCAAGATGAGGCTCGGATGAGGCTCGCGTCTAGATTCTCACACTGGCCGTCCATCGTGCTGCACTCACGTCAAGGCTCAGCCTGATGAAGACGCTCAGCCTCCAAAAGCTCCAGATTCATCCGAGTCTCGCCACGATGCCACAATTTCCGGAAAGGCAGCACACTGTACAGATGCGAAAGTTTTGAACGTGATGTCAGGCTTTTATGCCACTAAAATCCTTGGCGAGGAAAATATCCTGGTTCAACGATCATTAATGTGTCAAACTAAGAGAGCGACGTCAGAGCAACGCACAAGTGGCTGCTAAAGTGGCTGATGCCCAACACATTATGGCGCATGCATGAGTAAGCATGATTCCGGCGAGACAAACGTAGTACGGTGGTTGGGTAGTATGTTGGCTTGGCTGACGCGGAGGCCACACCTTCATGCATGCATATGTCTGCTTTCAGCCCGCATTCGCGACTCCGGTCCGCCACACACACAAGCCACATGAGGTTACGACTGCTGTAGTCTCTCATGAGCCACAGTGATCAAAAGCATTGCCTCGTTCAGTGAAACTGCATTGGTGTATGAGCTGTGTATGGGGGCAGAGATTCAGATCATCCGGATGTCCACGTGATGATGCTCGGTTTCCAGCATATTCTCGAATCGTGGCTTTGCACGGTTGGGATGCGTGGCTTGAGGATTAGCCGTCCAGTATCTGGCTCAGCCCTGAGAAACATCAAGGTCGTTGCCATTATCTTCCATGGGCGCTGGGAGAAAGTTGAACAGGTCTGTTGTCAAAACGTCGAAATCCAGTGAGGACATGGGATCGTCCACCCAAGTTGCCGAGTGAAATGGCGGTACGCCTGATGAACTCGGCTCACCGCTGTGGGTAATTGTATGATGTTCCGCACGGTTATAGCGGCTGTTGAAGTAGATGAAGTCGTCCGTGGACGATGGCGAGATATTGTTGGCGAACGACGGGAAGTGAATGCTTGACTGGGCGGGCGCGGGTTGCCGATCTGTGCCTTGATTTTGTGCCTCGATGGCCGTGACAAGATTCGTGCGATCCTCCGTGTTTGTGAATATAGCTTGCTCGACCGCTTTGAGGATTTGCCTGATCGACTGTCTGGCGTTTGTGATGGGTTGATCATTGACCATCTCCTCAAGGCATCGCAAGCCCATGTTGATATAGTCCAAATTGTACGCATACTTGGAGGGGTGCCAGAAAGTATCGTATAGAACCACAGCACAATCCGACTCAATGAAGAATGCCGTCAGCCTACAACCCTGTGATTCTGGTCAGCTTTCTCTCATATCAAGCTGGAATAGGAACCCTCTGTCTAGTCCGGCGAGGTTAATTTGAGGCGAGGAAAGACAACAGCAAGAGAACTAGACAGACATACTCTGCATACCTCATTTAAGGTAAACTTGGAGCTTATGAAAACAAGTGAATCCTGTGCAGCATTCACCGCATGTCGGCACGCCTCTCTGAGCCACATAGGTTGAAAGCCTTGCTGGTTAGGAACCAGGGCTTCAGCTACGAGAAATGGCCTAAAATTCAACAAGACTGCGTGATAGTATACTGTATTCGCGTCAGTGCCAGAAGAGAGTAAAGCTGGTTGATTACTCATCGATTACAATTATGCAAATGGAGGCTCGCAACCGAGCTTGGTTGGCCATCCTTGTCGCCGTCGGGTGATGATGCCAAACCCGCTTGCTCGGCGATGTGACGAAGTTGAGCATGTGTCTTTTCCGCCGCAGTGAATAACATGCGTAAAGATTTCGATTTGCGAAGATACATGACTTCAGCATTTTCTTCGGCTATACGAGCGATCTCACATAAGCTGACAAGGACGGGCTCATTGACTGGGAAGCGGCAAGTGATGTCGCCCATTTTCAGAGCAGCATGCCTTCCCATCGCCAACGAATGCCATCTAAATTTGGGTCAGCTGAAGATCCACTGGCTCGAAGTACCGACTATACCTTTCGTGGAAATAAAGACACCACATCGTTGAGCGACGTTTCTGTGTTAGACTGTCATTGGATGATGTGCCAGCAGCCTGTCTGTTCAAACCCATTGCGAATGCTTTTCTGACAGCAATCCCAAGATGTAAGTAAGCCGAGTTCGGTCTCCCCATGTTGATTTGGTAATCACCGAGTGTGATGGAGAATTGGATCATAGTCAGGGTTACTGCTTCATCAAAAGGTGCTGCTGCGATCTTTGCTTGCTCGTATAGAAATTCAGCTTTATCGGTATGGGCAGTAGACAAAGCACCAACAGCCAAAACAGCCAAAGTCAACGCCTTTTGCTGACAACGCAAACCTGTCTGTTCTTCCTCCGAGTAAAGCTCGTGCAAAAGATCTTCGAGCTCTTGCTTGCTGAACAACGGGAGTATGGGTAGGCTCATAGCGGTGAAGTTGGACAGGAATAAGGACGCCTGCAAAAATGGTACAGCTTCAGTAATGGAACCCGAAGCCATGGCATGTGCAGAGGAAATCCTGGATTGTGTGCCGAAGAAGATCGATCGCTGCACAAACATGTCGAGACCTTCGCCGCCCTCACGTTCGTCGGATGGCATAGGCTGCCGTCCCGCGCCGCCGCATTTCAGGATGCTCCTGTGGAGTTGTTGAAGGAATGCGAAGTTTGAGGATGGCCCGTAGAAGAGTTGAGCGCATTCTCCTGAGTCCGCTCCACTCGTGTGGGTGGCGGTGATACCGTGATAGACTTTGGGGTCAGCTATATCACGGGGTTGTTGATCAGGCTCTGGGCGCTGATGATCATCTGCTGTCGACTCTAGATGTCGACCGGGCGAGTTCACGTTGCACGGAGAGGCGGTCCTTGCCACCGCGGACCTGCGGTCTCTTGCTTTGGCGCGGTAGATGCACTGCGCTGGTTGCGTTCGACAAGTGCCACATGGCTGGAGCCCATTGCATCGGATTTTGCGGCGACGACAGGGCTCACAAGCCTTGGAAATCTTGTTGGCGGAGGAAGTGGACATGTCGACATTGAGTCTGTCACACACCTGATGAGAAATGCACAAGTCGGTAAAGAGATCCCTTTCCAGACGACATTCGTAAATCCGTAAATCCGGGCGGTGAAGTCTATGCTTGGCAAAGGAAAGCCCGGAAGGACACGCGGCAATGAAGGAAGGATGAGCCTATCACCACACAAGCATCACATTACATGTACTTCAATAATCTTGCCCTGTACCACTCATCAAGAAAAACTGGAGTATTGCCTCTGATTCAAGCCTGTCAAATATGCGACTTGGGACGAGGCTTTCGTCAACTAAGCCGACAGCAAGGGAAAACGTTTGTGCGGGATGCTCCCCTTATCCATTCAGCAGGCACTGTTTCTCGGCCTTTTGCTTTGCTGATCCAACGATACAAAGGGCATGATCCGAGTAGTAATGAGTATCATCCGTTTCTGTCAACATTGTTACCGGCCGAAAAGGTGGATCTATGGTTACGCATCTGCCTGAGAGATAACGCCGCTGATGCTCTTGCGGCGGAGGGCCTGCGTCGGATACCGTAAATCCGCGGCCCTATACATCCGATGCAATGAACTCAAGTCTCTTCGCCAACAAACAGGCCTTTCACATCTATTACTGATCAAGCTTGGATCACCACGATCCCTATCTGACATGATACTTTTTCTGCGTAAACCCGGACAAGCTTTCCGTACCTGACCCACCTACCTGGAGTGAGTACTACTTTTATATCATTTCTCAGAGCAGAGTGAGCAGTACTCTTCTTCATTTTGCATTGCAAAGGCTCACAAAGATGACAGACTCGGTGAAAAAGCGTCTGACTGTCACGTTCAACGATGTATCCGTACAGGTCGCAAGCTTAGGGGAGAACTATGGCTCGACAGTGGCTTCAGTCGTCTTGGACCTTATTCCGTCCTTCAAAAAGAATCGACGGCCTTTGAGGGTATGTCTTCTGTACTCAATCATGGCCAATAGGAGCTATTAGCTGACAGGCATTTAAGCACATTTTGCAAGGTGTCTCAGGCCAGGTGAGGCCAGGTGAAATGGTAAGATTGCTGACATTTTTCCCTTATCGCCACCGAATCTGACACACAGTCTAGCTCCTCGTCCTCGGTCGGCCTGGATCAGGTACTACCAGTCTACTCAAAATCTTTTCCAATACCCGAGCGGAGTTCGAAAGTGTCTCCGGGGATATATGGTATGGCAATGCTGGCCCTCGGGAAGCAGAACAATTCCGACACCAGATTGTCATGAACACGGAAGAGGATCTCCATTTTCCCACATTGAAAGTTGCTGAAACACTCGGATTCGCTTCATCGGCGAAACTACCTGGTTCGAGACCTGACCACCTGAGCGAAAGCAACGCTTACAGAGCACACAAGACATCCTCGATTCTGGACTCCCTCTCTATTGCACACACATCAGATACTGTCGTAGGCAACGAATTCCTTCGCGGTGTCTCCGGTGGTGAAAGGAAACGCGTATCTCTGGCTGAAGTGCTGGCATCTACAGCACCGGTACAATGCTGGGACAACTCGACCCGTGGCCTGGACGCCAGCAATGCCCTAGACTTCGCCAAAGTGCTGCGGAAAGCAGCGGACGAAGAGCGAAAGACTATCATTGCCACACTATACCAAGCTGGTAATGGCATCTTTGGCCAGTTTGACAAAGTTCTCGTACTCGCAGAAGGCCGGCAAATCTACTATGGTCCTGTATCGGCAGCAAAAGCCTACTTCGAAGACATGGGGTTCGTGTGTGCTCCAGGCGCCAACGTTGCCGACTTCCTTACATCCGTTTCTGTCCCTACCGAAAGACAGATCAAACCGGGATTCGAAAGCTCCGTGCCCGTGACAGTTGATGAATTTGCTGCCCGCTTCCAGGCGAATGACGTCCTGCGCAGCCTGAACGCCCACGCTGTCGCAGTTACGGACAAATCTCTACAGCAAGAAGTGGAAGATTTGAAACAGGTCCGGAAATTTGAGAAGAATCGCTCATTGTCTTCTTGGCTATCACGACAGAAGAGTCCATACCAAGTCTCTCTTGGACGACAAATTGTGGCATGCACCAAACGACAGTTTCAGATTATCTGGGGTGATCGCCTGACGAACATTCTAAACATCGCCTCCGCCTTAATCATGTCACTGGTCACGGCGTCCCTCTTCTACAACTTGCAAAACGACAGCTCATCGATCTTTCCCAGGCCTGGAGCATTGTTCTTTCCGATATTGTTGTTCGGCCTCAATGCAATGTCGGAGATCGAGGCATCGTTTCAAGGCCGTCCCATTGTCTCCCGACACAAACGTCTTGCGTTCACGCGGCCGTCGGCGTACGCCATTGCCAACGCCATTACCGACATACCTATTGCAATCATAACACTCAGCTTGTTCGAGATTGTTTACTACTTCATGGTAGGCTTCGTCTACGATGCAGGCAAATTCTTCACACAGTGGATCCTCTTGCTGGCCATGATACTCTGCTTCTTGTCTTTCTTCCGAATGATCGGCGCGTGGTGCCGACACTTTGGTATTGCCTCCCAGATTGCTGGCATATGTATCATGGGGATCATGATATACGCTGGATATTTAATCCCGCAACCGGAGATGCACGTTTGGTTCCGGTGGATCTCATACATTAACCCGGCGAGTTTTTGCTTGCAGGCTCTATTGGCTACCGAGATGGGTGACCGCCAGCTCGCCTGCGTGGCACCAGATTACGTTCCTTTCGGTCCTTCATACACTGACGATGCATTTCGAAGCTGTACCGTGGCTGGTACTTCCACTGGCGCCAGCACCATCAGTGGCGAGTCTTATGTGAATGTGCAGTACAACGCATCTAGTGGCATTATCTGGCGTAACTTTGGTATCATCGTTGCATTCTGGCTTTTCTGGGCTTTCATGGCCGCAGTCGGCTTTGAACTAAATCTGTCGATTAGTGCTGGATCAAGAGTTTTGTTCGACCAAAGGAGTCGGCAGAAGGAGTTGGCTCGATCGAATGACCCCGAGAAGACGATCGAGGATAGCTCAAGTCGGAGCTCTGGGGCGAACGGCCACGTCTCCATCGGCGAAACAACCTTCACTTTCGAGAACATCAACTACTTTGTCCATCACGAGGGCAAAGAGAAGCAACTACTGCAAGCTGTATCGGGCTACGTACTGCCGGGTCAATTGGTTGCTTTGATGGGCAGTTCGGGTGCTGGCAAGACGACTTTGATGGATGTTCTTGCACAAAGGAAAGACAGTGGACGCATTGAAGGCAGCATTATGGTAAGGGATTCAAGCCTCACTCCAGGTTTCGTTTTGCTAATCATAAAATTCCAGGTCAACGGCAAGCCTCAGGGCATCAGCTTCCAACGGACTACCGGCTACTGCGAGCAGAACGATGTCCACGAACCCACCGCTACTGTTCTTGAGTCACTACTGTTCTCTGCCCGGCTTCGTCAAAGCTTCAATACTCCTGATCAAGACAAAGTCGCTTATGTGCATCAAATTATGGATCTGCTCGAACTCTCTCAGCTCCAGCATGCTATCGTTGGCAGTAAGTGGAGAGTCTGCCAAATTCCCCAACGATATCTTACTGACAATTCCAAACAGCCCCGGGTTCTGGTCTCTCAATCGAGCAGCGTAAAAGACTCACCCTCGCTACTGAACTAGTCGCGAAACCATCGCTGCTGTTTCTCGACGAACCAACATCTGGACTCGACGGTCAATCTGCATTTGAGATCTGCCGATTCATGCGCAAACTAGCAGCGTCTGGCCAAACGATCATATGCACCATTCACCAGCCATCAGCCGCTTTGTTCGAAGCATTCGATGTTCTCTTGCTACTTGCGAAGGGTGGAAGAACTACCTACTTTGGCGAAACCGGATCAAACTCATCTATCGTGCTGGACTACTTCGCCAAAAATGGTGCTCCTTGTCCAGAGAATGCAAACCCCGCAGAGCATATTGTTGATGTCGTACAAGGACGCCAAGGTGACAGCATTGACTGGCCGCAGCAGTGGTTAGCATCTCCAGAGTATCAGCACACCATGACCGAGCTGCAGAGAATCAATTCAGTTCAAGCAAAATCGGGAGCTGATGCTGAGACCGAGAATCCAGAAGAGGCGGTGGACTTCGCAACACCCATCAAATACCAAATCCTGTTGGTCACCAAACGCCAATTCATCTCTTTGTGGCGCAATCCGGATTATATCTGGAATAAGATCGGCCTTCACGTAACGAACAGTCTTTTTGCAGGCTTCACTTTCTGGAAGCTTGGAAATGGAACCTTCGACCTACAGCTTCGCCTCATGTCTGTGTTCAACTTCGTTTTCGTTGCACCTGGATGTATCAACCAACTGCAGCCCCTCTTTATCCGCAACCGAGACATCTTCGAGTCGAGAGAAAAGAAGAGCAAGACCTACCATTGGCTGGCTTTCATCTCGGCGCAGCTGATATCAGAAATCCCTGTGCTCATCGTTTGCGCAACCTTGTTTTTCGCATGCTGGTACTTCACCTCCGGCTTGCCAGTTAAAGCGAGTGCATCTGGCCAGGTGTACTTCCAGATGATCTTATACGAGTTCCTGTACACCTCCATCGGACAAGCGATCGCCGCCTACAGCCCTAACGCATACTTCGCCGCTCTCGCAAACCCGCTCATTCTGGGCGCTGCTTTGATCAACTTTTGCGGTGTGGTGGTTCCCTACTCGCAAATACAGGCCTTCTGGCGCTATTGGATGTATTATTTGGATCCATTCACCTACCTCATCGGCGGCCTCTTGGAGCCTGTCGTATGGGATGTGCAGGTCGAGTGTAGGCCAAATGAGCTCACTCAGATACCGCTACCATCCGGGAGCACATGCGGCGAGTACATGGCCGACTTCCTTGGCTCGAACACCGGTTACGTTGTCGATCCCAACAACAGCACTATGTGCGAGTATTGCGAATACTCTACCGGCGTCGATTACCTTCGAACCATGAATATCAATGAGAGGTACTATGGGTGGAGAGATGTCGGTATCACCGCGCTGTTCTGCATTTCCAGCTACGCGCTTGTCTTCTTGATGATGAAGCTGCGCAGCAAGGCCACAAAGACCGCCGGCTAGTGGGATCGCTTGTTCCCATCCCACATGTTGCGTTGAGATCAGAGCATTTGAGGATTTGGACCGCGACCGCTTGGGATGATGACTCCCATAGATTGTAAAAATATCTTGATAGATGGTCCCCAGAATTTTCCGTACAAGAGATATAGAATGTACTGAATTTTGATTAAGTCATGTTTTATTATAGGACTTGATCTTCTAATTTATATTAATTTTGGCGTCTCACTTCCGTCAAGATTTGTCACCCCCTCGCTGTATGTAGGCCATCCCAGAGCGTTGGCCATCTGTATTTGGCACATGAGAGCCGGAAGATTGATATCTACTCGGAGTTTCTATTTACCAGATGCGCCGCGCCGCGCGGCATCCCTTAGGTCCGCAAGAGACGCATCATCATCTGCGCTGCTGACCTCTCGCAAACACTTCGCGAATCGATCAAGCAAATCTTCCACCATTGACTCACTCAAGCCGGACCTTTCATATACCGCCTGAAGTAGTAGATTGTTCCCTTCTTTGGTGACTCTCATATTGGTAAGGACAGACATCTTCCCGTACAAGCCTTTGTTCTTCTCGGCTCGGTAGCGCAGCGATGCATTCTTGCCAGCGATGACCAGATCGGGAGACTCAGGAACCTCCGCACAATTAAGCAGTGTTTCCCGCTGCGAGGTGCCGAAGTGCTGCGTCACGTAATCCGATGCGATTGGCTCGAAAGGGACGCTGCCGTAAAGCATGTCTCGCATGCTGGTGAGAGCCTTGCCGACGTTCTTAGTGACGGAGAGATCCATGCATATCGGAACTGTAGTGAGAGTCGGGCCCATCATGGTCTCGACTCCTGCAACGCCTGCAAGACGTCCGCTGGAGACGGTCATAAAGAAAATGCGCTCCTCGTTTGATAGAGAGCTCAAAGTCAAGCACCAAGCCAAGTGAACAAGAGTTATGTCCGCAAAGTCAGCGACACCCGGGGCACCTTCGGGCTGAACAGTTTTGGTGATAGAACCTGCACCCGCTGCTTCGGGATCATTGTTACGGTCCAGGAACGACCAACGTTTGAAGCCGTTCAGACGTTTCAGCCAGTATTGCTGTGCTTCCGTTCGATCGATGCTCTCCACATATCGAGCGAAATCACAGAAGGAGGTTGGTGTAGGCAGCTTCTTCGTATCCTCCGGACTTTGGAGTCCAGCCTTAAGCTCGTCGTATATCAAGTTTCTGGTCCATATGTCTTGCACGGCATGGGTGGTCGTGATGACGAGATGCGGCCCTTCCTCCATATCGTGAACATACGCATACCTCACTTGAGGTGCTCCGTAGAGCATTCGCGCGCCTTTCATCAGCGAAAGGTATTTGGCCAAGCTTGATGAGGTTTCCCAAACAGCCTGATCTTGGAGTACAACATTGTATACGTTGTCACCGAGTTCCACCATTCTTGAGCGTAGGATTGAGTTCCGTGACCTGATAGTTTCGACAATTTGCTCCAACTCAGCGAGACCAATATTCTGGCAGGAGAATGTAAGCGACAAGACCCATAATCCCTGGTCCCGGTTCAAGGACGCAAGCCTTCGTTGAAGTGGGGTTGAAGGGGCAATGTCATCAATCGCATCCGTTTCCACGCCGCATGCATATGCGCAATCTGCTCGCAGCTGCTTGTCCTCCTTCGAGCTTGTGGACTGAGTCTTACCCTCGGAATCGATAGTCGTGCACTGTCTCTTCAGATCGCTCAGAGTCGGGGTGCGGAATACGGCAGCGGCATTCAGGCTCAATCCGTTTGACCTGGCCTTACTCGCAAGCTTGATCGCTTGAGCTGAGTTGCCGCCAAGGTCGAAAAAACTGTCCTCGTCGCTGAAAGACGACTGCTCGATGCCGAGGACTTCGCTCCAAAGTGCCTTCAAATCACGTGGCCCTGCTGACCCCGGTGTCTCCTTCGAAAGAACCGATTTGTAAAGGCCAGTCCTCTGGACTTTTCCGGTCGCCGTCTTCGGGATTGCCTCTACATTGCAGACGTGCTGAGGAATCTTGAAATCGCTAATGCGTCCTTGTAGCCACTGCCTCAAACTTACTGCGGATACATCTTTGCCAGGCTTCATCACCAATGCGATAGCTACCTCCTCGCCGTACATCTCATCAGGCGCCGCAAAAGAGACCGCCTCAGCGATGTCTTCGTGTTCAAGTACGACCTTGTCGATCTCATTTGGGCTGATCTTCTCGCCGCCTTTGTTGATGAGCTCTTTCAATCTGCCAGTCAGACGGATGTGACCAAGGTCATCAATGGATCCCTGATCGCCGGTTCGAAAATGGCCACTGGCGGTGAAAGCTTTGGCGTTGGCTTCGGGGTTATCCAGATATCCGGGCATCACCGATGGGCCTTTGATGACTACTTCGCCTACATTGCCTTGTTTCACTTCTTCGTCATTGTCATCAATCACCTTAACAGAGACAGTCCCACAAGGTGAACCTACTGTTCCTGGTCTTCGCTCCTGGCCCAGAAGATGGGACGCAATATGATGCGCATTCTCGGTCATAGCGTAAGCTTCCAATACTGGAGCCTTGAAAGCAGTCTCGAGCTCTTGCAGTAGACTGGGTGCTAACGGCGACGAGCAAGATCGGATAAAGCGTGGCTGTACATGGGGCGGAGGCCTCTCAAACGAGAGCAAGATCTTTTGATGTGTTGGTGTCGCCGTCCACCATGTCGCCCGGTAGTCTTCGAAGTCCCTCCAAAAGTCTGGTCCAAGGCCCTTTTCTGGTATTATGATGCAGCTTCCTGCGACAAGAGGCGCGAGCATGCCGGCGACGATACCATGGATGTGAAACAACGGCATGATCAGCATGCTCCGGTCGGATTGTCGAAGTCCATAAGCCTCGATGACATTCTTCGTGGAGGCGGACAAGTTGGATTGCAGTAATGGAACAGCTTTAGGCTTTCCAGTGGTACCCGAAGTGTGTAAAGCCAATGCAACAAAATCAGTGTCTTTGGCCAACCCAGCCATTGGACAGCTCGTGGTGCTGTTCTGGCGAAGAACGTTGAGGCCAAAGTCATCTCCGTCCCAGTAACACTCCGCAAGAGTGCAATCGTGCTCCTTAGATGCTCGAGCTAGGTCGGTGTCTTTGTTCTGAAAGCCTCTCGGTCCCATGACGACTTTAGCCTGTAAACTTGATAGGGAATAGGCCAGCTCATCCTGTTTGAGTGCAGGATTGAGGGGCGCTACAACCGCTTCCATTGACAAGACCACGAGAAATATGGCGACAAAAGCCGGTCCATTGGGCAATGCAATACAGCATACCGAGTCCCTTCTGAGTCCTGCAGCCTCCAGGACCTCTCGGAATTTGCGGACATTGGATCCAAGAGTTTCGTATGTAATGATATTGGGGAAAAGGCCGGTAGAGATGATTGAAGGGGAATACTGACGGTCCTGGTCATCAGACAGGATGGAATTGATGAGACTTGACATTCTGTTGGTCTGCGAACTTGTAACATTGGCGTGCGAGGGTAGGAGGTCACTGATTTAAAAGTCCTGCATAATGAATGCGGAGCATCTTCCATCTGGCCGTCGTGGACTACACATGGGTCCACTGACACGTCATTCACTCGTCCCAAGCGCTCGAAGCAATCGCATCGAAAGTAGTGATAGCAAGGTTATATCATAACCTCAACGGCCGGACTTGCGAGCGTTGAGCATTTGGGCGATACAAATGAAGCATCTGTTCTGGAGATAAACAGACACATGTTTGACTGATTCCATAACGGATGATCGTGCATTCATCCAAAGACGCTCAAACAGGTGCCAGTGAGATGAATCTCTGTATACCTTTTCCCTCTTTAGCTGTGGATGAGTCGGTGTGTCTGAATGTGGAAAACGCACTCTGATCTGTGAGGATCTGATGATCTGCAGATCTGCGAGGGCGGTGTGGAAGCTTGGTGACGTTCTGCCGCGACATTGACCAAATGCACGTGATCTACCAACAAGCTTCTTGCCTCGTGTACTTCATGTACTGTACTTCGTGTACCAACAGCCTGCTAGCCTCACCTCCGGCCGTTCCAGCCCGCCCTGCATGCTCCTGCATCAAAGTCGGGCGCAGAGGAAATACAGCCGACGCTCGACGGCACCTGTGGCTGGCTGTAGGAATCGGACGACGGGCACAGATATCTACACCCCCGGGGTACGCGATTCGATCTGATTGCAGTCCAAAGACTCTTGCAGCCTCGAAGGTGCCTGAGCATACCGTTTGGTGACCATATGCTGACTGTGTCTTAGTGTCTGGTGTGAGCTCATTGGCATGACTGTATGCAAGCGAGCCTCGTCTGAGGTCGAGAAGGCCGAATCATAGCTACTAGTCAAGGTATGAAGCTTTTCACGCCTGCCCGATGTTGCTTGTGTGTGGCACCCGCGGCGCCTCCGCTTGCCTGATGGCCTCTTGTAAGGCCTAGGCAAAGGTAGAGACACCGCTTAGTTGAAGCCGTGTGTCGATGAGAGTATATCCTGCGTAAAGTTGGACATTTAGACATATACGTATCAGGAGACCGACGGATAATGGCGTCCAGTCCACTGTGTTCGTCAACGCCATCGCTCGCCCGATGACCTTCTCTGTAGGGCTAGACAGAGGGAGAGACGCCACTCAGTCGAAGTCGTATACTCGGTGAGAATGTACTCTAGCAAAGGTGAACTCGCAGGCGCATACACATCAGGAGACTGGCGGACGATAGCGTCCATTCGTTTAAGTACGTACTCTCTGAGGATGTCCTTAAAGATTGCCATCGAGCCTGCCTTTTACTGCCTCTTCAGAAACGCCAAACCATCATCTCCAGCATGTCTTACAGCAAGGTCGATCCCGAACGCCAGCGAATGCAGGCGGCCGTCACCGAGATACCGCTCGGAAGTCCAACTTCCGCCAATCGACCTTCCCAACTTCAGATCTATCAGAGACTCATTGGCGACATTGATAAGCCTCGCCGACCGGCAGAGGCAGCAAGCATGGCGCGAGCTTCTACCACCAGGTCGTTAGTCGTGAGAGGAAAGCCCGGACCTGGTTTTGGGTCACTGGTCTCACCTTTGCGGCTCTGGTCACTGCGCAGATTGTATTCTGCTTGTCAATCGTATGATCACCGTTCCACTATTTCTTGACCCTTGATGACTAACATCGTATGTCACAGTCCGTCGGTGCCCAGATGGACTTCAGCAAGAACCTGATCTCTGTGCTCGCAGCTATCAACACTCTCGTTGCTGCCGGTATCGCAGCCCTCAAAGGTCTTGGATTGCCGGAAAAGCGAGCGATGGAACGACACCAGTTGTGTAAGATCATCGACAGGATCGAGTATACGACGAGACGGCTGCAAGCTGGCCTGGATGTCGATGCGGAGAAGGAGGCTGAGGCCGCCAGGACCCTCGATGAAGAGACTGAAGATCAGGCCGAGCTGTTTCAAAACGTTGGTGATGCTTCTATCTTGGTACCTGAGAAGGCGAAGTAGGCGCAAGCTCGACGCTGTGGCTCGTAGGTGTTGCATCTTTGTTCAGACATTGTCCTGAACTAGGGAACCAATCAAAAACTGGAAGACTTATCACGGGCTACAGAGAATTCGGCAACATGGATCCTGTTGGCGCCTGTTTCTATTGTTTCACACGACGTTTATGAAGTTCACGAAGATGTTCTTTCAAGACTTGGCTCAATTCTCTCATCTCATACTTCGTATGCTCAGAATTTGACCTTTCACCCATGCCCCGCAAGGGGCAGCCCATTGTTCAGCGGGTTCCACCACAGGTGCTTTAATTGTAAATCTTGGAAACCAGGCCTGGGATGATCTCCAGCTCCTTCTCGCCATATGTATAGTTGGAACCCTCGATCTTGGGTGCTTTGGTGCGACGCTGCTGCTGGGTCTGGCGCGCCTTGACCCATTCCTCCATGGTGAGATGCTGTCCGATCTTGGTCAGGTCGTTCTCGCGCAAGCCTAGGCGCTGAAGAAGCGGGCTGTTTGAGATCGGGTCCAACACGACATGGTTGTTGGGGCTGCAAGTCTTGTCAGTATGCATTCGTTGGTATTGTATGGAGCAACCCCTCGCATGCTATCTTACCGCGCAAAATAGAGCACGCCGAGGCGGTCCACGTGGGCCTGATCATCGGGCGGCGAGTGTACGCGATGCACACTCGACTTGAGATAGTTACCAGTGAGCGCCTGAAGAGCGTCGCAGATGTTGATGGTGATAGTCTCATCTTGAGGCTTGACCCACTTCCACTGCTGCTCCGAGTTCAAGATCTGCAAAGCAGCGACTGGTTGCCTGAAAAGCAGCGTGACACTTCCGAGATCAGTGTGTCCTGGCGAGTAGAGCTCGCCGACTTGACGGTTCAGCTCCGGCGAGCGGGCGGCGTAGTGCATATAGCGGAGATGATCCTCGCCCTTGACATCGTATTGGTGCTCCTTGACGAGTTGGTCTTCGTCTTCGAGTTCGAGAATGATGGCAAAGAGACGCAGAAGCTTCACTACGACAAGATCGTGACATTTCCTGCTGAAGGTTTCGATCTCTTTGATATGGTCTTTCAGGAAAGGCGGTTGGGCACGCTCGTGGTAGCCATCGAACTTGGGAAGGTTGTAGACCTGGACGTTGTCCTTTATAGTGTCGGTGAGTCTGATGGGTTAGTAGCTAATACGGCAAATAACAGAATTGGGGTATACGCACTGCCTCAGTCCAGCGGGGCGGTAGCCATTATACTCGCCATTGTGTAAGTCCTCAAGATTATGATACTTGAGCTTTTCCTCGAGCGGCAGGTCGTAAAACTCTCGGCCTAAGGCAAATTGGCGGTCAACGTCTTCCTGGCTAATGCCAAAGTTCTTCACGTAGAAGAACCCGACATGTTGAGCGGCATAAGTGAGCTGCTTAGCTAGCTCTTCCTTGCCCCCGGGGGTTTCGAACAGGCTCAGATCGAGGGTGACAAGCTCTGCCCAGTCCACTGCATATTTGCGTTAGATGCAGCTTCATTGTCTGTTAATAAGGCAACTCACGGTCTGCTTTGGTCTCTGGAACTTGCTTGTAAGGTGAAATGATTGCGCCAGGCATCGTTGCGCACGGCCAAGTAGACTGAATGTAGATGTTCTCGTATATCAGGTAGCCCAAGCAAAGCAGAGGGGAAACGACCATATGTATAGGGAGTCATTTCCTCGGTTATATCGGAAGCTAGGTAAACATCTCGAGGTCTTGGAAGATCACGTCTGCCTTCCCAGCTATCACGCCATGCATAGGTTGACAGATGAAGCGACGCACGCTTGTCGAATGTCGCTAGCTACATGTCGGTAAGTATCGAGATGAGATGCAAATTAGCTTACTGTTGTCCATCAATGCTGACTGCTATCGTTATGGCAAGAGTATTTGTCTCTGTAATGAATGTGAAGTAGTAGTTGAATGTCGACATCATTGAGGGGGCCACAGCGGGGTCTGAAGAGCTAGGTTTCTTGCTGAGGTTATGAGACCGTGAAAATCCAAATGGAATCACAAATGATGAAATACTTTCTATCGAAGGCTGGCAGTGAGCTGACAGCTTGTCAGCGTGTTGTCATGTCGTTGCTGTATGAAGTCGGCGAAGTGAACGAAGATTAAGGTAAAATCTCAAGGACATCTGCGAGATCGGCATGTGAGGCCGCTTTCGGTGGATCACGTCATCAGGTTTTCGTTGTATATACATGTATCACCGCAATCCAACAACATGAACAACAAAGAAACCTTCTTTCCCAGTATGTCGCATACCTTCCGATTGTTCTGCACGATCTCTGTGTCTCTTCTCGCCGGTGGTGCCCACTCAGAACCGGCGGCATCTTTGTGACCACGAGTAGCTCAGCAATGCACCTCCTACAACAGTGCGAAAGCAAGACCAGCAGCTCCAAGGAAAGCCGGGACAGCAGTAGCCACTGCTCCAGCGTCGGACTCTGCGCTCGAGGCCACGCTGCCTGCGGCGGAAGTAGCCGAATTAACAGTACCTCCAGAAGATCCACTTGTGGAAGAGCTACCAGAGCTGCCACTGGATGTGCTGCTGCCGCTAGACGAAGACGAGCCTGAGCCTGTCGATGAAGCACTGTTACTGCCGGAGGAGCTCCCACCGGTCACACTATTGAGGGCGGAGCCTAAACGCAATGTCAGTACACGGATCGAGTAGGGAATATCTCATGTCTTACTTGGGGCGTTGGTGACACTAGAGAGGATGGAACCTGGATGCAATGTCAGTACGCGAGATAGAGCAGGCGACATATCATGTCATACTTGGGGCGTTCGTGGCGCTCGAGACGATCGAACCTGAGATTCGAGTTAGTTGTGCGTTTTGATGAGTTAAAGACATCCTGCGCACCTGCGTTGGTGATGGAAGACAGCAAACCACCGCCGGTACTGCTGTCCTGGGCTGCGACGAGCGAGCCGCTCGCAAGGAGGAAGATGTATGAGAATTTCATGATAGAAGATGATGATGATGATTTCTCAAGTGGATGCAGATTATACGTGCCGTCTAAAGTTGAGTAGAAGGAACAAATACTATGCTGCGAAAGGAGCTGGGACCGACGAGGTTTATATATTCTAGATCATAAGGTCGCATCCGCAATATTAGCCATCGTCATTACCAGTTAAGACTCCATTCTTAGTGAACAATGAGACGTGCATTACTGCACGATCGACAGCTAAGAGTAGTACCTGGTGGTGAACCGGGACTGGGATGCGGAGAAGGTTTTGATCGCCATGCTTAAACTGATGTCCATTGAACAACCCAGTCTGGGAATGGTCGATCTACCAAGTCGTGAGAACCAAGGCACGGTATATCCGCCAGCTTGGATTGACTTTGGTCGTCACCAAAATTCGATCAAATTAAACGCAGCTGACTATGCTCATGATGCGCGGTCTTGAGGCCGATGGATATCTTCGAAACATCTGAAATTGATACGAACAGAGGCAGCATCACGATTCCTGGAGATAATGAAGCCTGAATGCGGCTCATTATTCGAGACGTCGGGGTGTCGTTGTTGTTTCGCGTCCTTCGTAACATCATTTACTTGCAGATGACTCTCCATTGACGCAACCCCAACCCTAACCCTAAAGCCACTGTTTCTCGAAACACCTCCGCGTGCGTTTTCACGCGATTCTCTAAGCACCTGCTTGCGTCAAGGCAATTTGTTTGCAGTAATGGTATATGTACCTTCCCGGCTACTTGCTCCGCCATGCTTCTCGATTGTACTTAGAGATTACACAGCTCTCGCCGGGTCTGGCACTGCCACCACCTGGAGACGAATGCTTTCTGATGTGTTGGACGCTCCCTGCCCAACCATAAGCGCCCGGAAGATGGAGCCTCATGCAGCTAACAAACCGCGGCCGCAGCGATTGTACGACAGCATGAGGCAAGCGGCCAATGATGAGAGTTCTGCAGCGATGAACCTGGTCTCCCCCGGCGCACTGGAAACCGATTGAGGCGCAATCTGTGCAACCCCATCACTTGGTAGATATGTCATAGGCTGGCCTTGTTCGAAGACACTGCTATCCCATAAACAACCCAACAAACAATATGGCCGGCCCACTGTCTGTGGCATCTGGAATAGCAGGACTAGTGAGCCTGGCAATACAAGCCACCCAACTCACATGCAAATATGTCGCCGAGGTCAGCCATGCGGGAGAGACGGCCTTACGATGCCTCCGGTCATTGTCACTACTTCGAGATGTGTTGGAAAGTATTCTGGAAAGCCAGAATAATGACGATCTCACATCGATCACTAAGCGCAAGTCGGATCTTGTCACCTCTGACGAAATCAAAAGTGCAAGCAAAGCCTCGATAAAATTCATTCGAGGCTCAAGGCACTCTTCCGTGATGACGGCACGATTAAGAGACGGAAGGCACTGATGTGGCCATTCCAAAGTTCAGAATCAGACGCGCTCATCAAGCAACTGCAGGACTTTCGGGATACCTTCGCCGCCGTTCTTGCCGCGGACTCGCTTGAGGCCTCTGTCAAGTCATACCATGCGATTGCCGACACGCAAGAAACTGTTCGCGACATCAAGGCAGACATGGAGCAGAATGCAAGCGCTCCGAAATGCGAGAGAGCTTTTGGACACGATCTTCGCTGAAAGCGTCGAAAATTGGCGATTTGGCAGTGACAAAGTCGAGCCTGTGGGAACTGGTTCGTGGCTCTTCGACTCTGCCGAGTTCAAGAACTGGCTCAAGTCTAATGGTGGGATACTTTGGTGTCAAGGTGCACCTGGAAGCGGGAAAAGCGTTTTGATGGGGCAAGCAATATCTTGATTACAGCACCATCCGACTGTTGTGCTGTCCCATTTTTGTGATCACCGAGATCCTCGCAGCCAGGACCCCGATATGATCATGCGCCATATTCTTCGACAGGGGGTCATGCAACTATTCAGTCTTGCAGCATGTACTGTCAAGCACCATTTACGAAGAAGCGAAACGAAACAGGCGTAGTTTGCGTAAAGCTGAGGTTCAACGCATTTTCCTGGAAGTCTCCGACATCAATTCTCAGATCAGCATTGTCATTGACGGCCTCGACGAATGCTCCAATGAGATGGAAGGATCAGAACCGAGGGGGGATATCTCACAAGTACTGCACATGGCGGCGTCCAAAGGTGCAAACATTCTGGTCGCCATCCGTCCACTTGCTGACATCAGCGCCGATCTGAGACAGTATAGTACCGTCGCTATCAGCGCGAAAGAGCCGGATCTGAGAGCTTACGTTGAGGGCCGACTTCATGGCATTGAGAAGCGCATCCCCCAAGCGGTGAATATGAAAGCAGCAGTTGTCAACAAAGTCATCTTGGAGGCAGAAGGTGTATTCTTGTTGGCTCGTCTCATGATGGACCTGCTTGCACCGACCACTGTCAAGAATCTCCGACAGATCAAACAGTTCTTGAGCAAAGACTGTTGGAATCTACCAGACATGTACCGCACGACCTTGGATCGGATTATGTCAAGTCATGAAGCTAGCGCGGAACTGGCAAAGAGGATGTTAATGTGGATGTGCTATTCACACCGACCCCTCCACGAGAGCGAGCTCCAACATGCTATCGCGACCGAATTTGATGACGACGACTTCGACCCGGACGGCATCACTCCTGGCGAAATGCTTCAAGATTCCTGTATGGGTATTGTGGCATGCGATGAGCGAGGCATGTACAGCCTCTTCCATCTGACCGCTTATGAGTTCTTTCGTAGTAGCCCTGAGCTCAGAGCAGCTGCGGCGCACTCGCTGATCGCAAAGACCTGCATTGCATATCTGTCATTCGCCAGCACTGGTTTCCAAGGAGCCTGCAGCAACCTCGAGTCTCTTGAATCACGAAAGCGGCATTTCCCTCTCCTTGACTATGCAGCCAAAAATTGGGGAGACCATGCCCGACAGGTTGAAGAGGAACTTCTAGAAAACATCATATCCTTTGTCACTCACGATAGTCTGCGACAAGCTTCCATGCAAGCCTTGTACCATCGCCACAGAGAGGACGAGGAGCTTCGCCGCATTTCGTTCGAAACCTTGCCTTCAGGTTCTTCTCCGTTACAAGTTGCTTGTGGACGTGGTCTGCTTCTGGCCGCACAGAAGCTTCTACAAGATGGTGCCGACCCTGCAGAGACAGACGACCAAGGATGGACTCCATTGATCGCGGCCTCTTCCTATTGCCATCTAAATATCGTCAATCTTCTTGTCAGCCATGCTCGTACTGCTGGCAGCGTATCTACCGGCGCCGTAGCAGTTGACCAGTCCGATAGGCATGGCTGGACACCACTCTTCTGGGCAACGATCAAGGGTCATTGAGCCATTGTAGAGCATTTGTTGGCCGCTGGCGCAGACGCTAGACACCTGGACGAGGCAAGCTGGACAGTGATGGACTGGGCGGCTTTCCGGGCACAGGCTCCCATGGTGGAGCTACTTTTGCGCTACACACCGCGTCATCCTGTCTTGAACGCAGATAAATCTCTTGGGGAATGCAGCTCGAATGAGCCATCAGTTCGCGCTCCCATGATATATTCCGCCAAAACATTCTCGTCAATTTTTCTGGCGGCGGATTCAGGGGATCGAGCGAGCACAGAAGCACTTTTGAATTCTCTTGATGACCCACAACAAGCATTGGGAGACAAGGGAAAGCTCAAAGCAGCTACTATGAGTATGCGTACCTTGCTAGGAAAGGCGGATCGTGGCTGGCTATCAGCAACGGGTCAATTCCCTAATGCGACACCCTCGGTAATTATGACAGAGAAGCTTTCGACCAAACTTCTGGAAACAGCAATCATTTGTAATCAACTGACCTTAGTCAAGATACTTGTTGAGCTTGGATCTTCGTTAGGCGCTATCGAAGGTGAGACAAGAGGTCGTTTGCCCTTGCACGTCGCTGCGTCCAGTGGCGACTGGCAAATTTGCAATTACCTTCTTTCCAAAGGCGCAGACGCGTCTCTACGAGACACCACGGGGAGGTCCCTTCTAGACTTGGCAATATCATCTCGGGATATGCGATGCATCAAAGGTGTCTACCTAGCTTCTGGACCACTGCAGCCTGGAGCTGACCCCAAGGATTTGATGGCAGGATTCATTCGCGCGTCATCAGCACGCGGACAGCATTCTACGGTACGGGGAATTAGGAGGAGGATACGTCTGCTATTCAGGCCTCGTTTGCCTTTGGAATCTCTGCATACTCTCGAATCTGTGCAAACTCTCGATGTTAAGCGTCCAGTTTGCTGTGAGCGGCATTTTAGCTGCTATCCCGAGAGCTCACCTTCCCGCCAAGAAACCAGACCGGATAAAATGATCGACTTTTTACGTCTTCTTCTTGCTAGAGGATATGACATCAACCAAGCTGGACTCAACGAGGACAACACACCACTGCACGATGCCTGCTGGGCTGTCGGGCCTGATGTAGTGAAGTACTTGCTCGCAAACGGCGCTGAAGTCAATTCGCGAGACAAGTCTGACGAAAGCCCACTGCACATCGTATGTGCGAGATTGACACCGACAAGTGAAGCCCTAGACAACGGAAAGGACATCATTCGCTACTCGAATTGTTGATACAGTCTGGCGCAGATGTTAACGCCAAAAACCGCTTTGGAGACCCACCACTGCACATTCTATGTCACTGGCACCCGCCCGATGAGCATTTGGATGCGATACGCTTCCTGATCGCGAACGGCGCCAACGCCGATTGCTATAACCGCAACAATGAGCACCTTGTCCATGCTCTGTGCCAAAGACATAGGTACTCATGCGAGAGCAACCATGTAGACACGATCAAATTCGTCTTAGATATTTGCGATCTTGGTGTTTTATCGATTGCTGGTGGCGGATCGGACAAGAAAACCCCGATGCAATGGGCGATCGCCAGGGAAAATTGGAGAGGTCGTAGATTTGCTTCGCAAGTATGGCGCTGAGGAGTGACATGATATACGAAATGACATGAATTCAATGTTTCCGACCAATGGACTTGCCATAACGATCAACGCGCTTGAAGCTTTACCATCGCTAATAAATCCTTGAGGCTTTCTCAATCTCAAGATAATTGACATCAATTGCAATTGCTGTTTTCCGTTGCAAATGCGAAAGGTGAGGCGGCGAGGGGCATCAAACATGACGTCGCGGTGATCGACAAACGAAGCTCGAAGCTCTAAATATAGAGTTAAGCTTGAGCTGACCGCTTCACTGCTTCTTCATCCTTCATCAACTTCATCAAACAATTAAAACATCAGTCTTTGTGCAAACAAATAAAGACACATCAATCAAAATGGACAAACTCAAGTCGATGTTCGGAGGTCACAAGAAGGATGAGGCAGCCTCATCCTCGGCCGCAGCTCCAGCATCTCAAACCGCTTCCAAATCTGGTGGAAACCCGGACAATGCTGAGGGTGTCATTCTCCACACCACTCTCGGCGACATCACCATTGCCCTCTTCAAGGACCAGACTCCCAAGGTAAGCCTCACGTAGATCTCTTCTCATTACAAAAACAGGGACTCACATCTTAACAGACCTGCAAAAACTTCGCCACCCTCGCCGCAACCGGCAAATACGACAACGTGGTCTTCCACCGCATCATCAAAGGCTTCATGATCCAAGGCGGCGACCCAACGGGCACAGGTCGCGGCGGATCCTCAATCTACGGCGCGAAATTCGAGGACGAATTCGTCCCCTCCCTCCGCCACGACAGCAAGGGAACGCTGAGCATGGCGAACTCCGGCCCGGGCACGAACGGGAGCCAGTTCTTCATCACGCTGGGACCGACGCCGCATTTGGACGGGAAGCACACTGTTTTTGGCAAGGTCGTGCAGGGCGAGGATGTTGTTGATAAGCTGGGCGCTGTTAAGACCGGAGCGGGAGACAGGCCGGTGCAGGAGGTGAAGATTGAGAGCGCGACTGCTTTCAAGGCCGAGTGAAAGACTCGGGCAGATGGGGAGAGACTGAAATGATAGGGTGGAAAAGCTCCTGTATTGTCTAATGACTCTGTTTTGCATGCTTGGTCGCCCAGATCTAATCCCAAGGTATCCAAGCCCTCAACCCTCCTTCTCATTTGCAACAGCGTATCCTCTCGCCACACCCGCCCTTCCCTCTTCCATGACCGCACCACGAATCTTGCCGTTCTCATCACGCTCATACTCGATGGCATAATCACTGCCCAAACCCTGCCAGGTTCTCTGCGAGCGCAGGTACTCAGCACCAGGTGATGCGGTGCCGTTGACAGCAGCAATGTCGCCTCTGGCGCGCTGCACGAGAGAGGAAGAAGGCTTAGCTGGCGCAGCGCCATTACCTCCAGCGTCATCGCTTGCCTTGTTGCTTGTAGATGCGTTCTTGGCCTTAGTCCGCCCCATCGGCCGAGAGTGCGAGACGTATCTGCCCATACGGAGGTCGAACTCGGGAGGCTCGTCGTCCGAGGACGCATCGGCGTATGGGTCTTCAGCAGATTGCTCAGATGTCTCATTGGCCTCCGTCGTAGTCTCGCCAGCAGCCTCCGCTTGAGCCTTCTTCAGCTCCGCGCGGCCCAGCAACGCACCGAAATCACTGACCCACTCCCCACCCCAGACTCTCTCCTTATCATCAGTCATAGCCATCTCAAGCTCAAAAGGCGTGACGATAGGACGATAGAAATCCGAGCTCTCGAGGAGACTGCTCTCCCAGCAACCGATGACGACCCAGCCCTCGACTTCGGAGAAATTGGCAACCTTCGCTGCATTCAGCTTGCCGACGACGAATGTGTAGGATTTCTTGCCCGCTGCGGCGATGAGCTCTTGGCAGTGCTGAAGTGCTGTCATGTAGTTCTTGACACTGAGGGTGTTGATCAGAATGCCGATGATGGGTGCGGTGGCGACTTTGGTCAAGAGGGCGTAACGGCGGCGCAGGGCGGCTGATGTGTTGGTCTGGAGGGCGCGGGATGAAGCAGTGCTATCTGTTGGGCAGATGTGGACGCGAGCGACCTGGGAGGATAGAGTGAGGAGGAGACTTGGTGGTGGGTCGGAGATGTGGAAGATAGAGAACTCCTTGAGCGCCTCGGAGTTTTCTTGAACCGCTTCAGGAACCGTTCGGTTGGGCAGCGGACTGGATGGATTGTGTAGGATGGCGGTTTCGTGCACATTCGTGTAGCCTTGTTCCTTCAACTTGCGATTAAGCGCAGGCACGTGGTGCTGGAAGGGTATATCCGCCATGAGGACCACCTTCTCTTCCAGGTCAGGGTAGGTAGAGCGGAACGTCTCGCAGACAGCGTCCAAGTCTAGAGGCTTCGAGGTAAAGACGTAGATTACTGGTAGTCTAGCAGTAGGGCTCAGACAGGAGCGGCCATAGTGCACCACCACATCTGCGGCACAATGCTCCGCAGCAACCTCATCCACACAGCAAGCGCCGTATGAGGTGTCCGCAAGAATCGTAATATGCTCCTCCTCTTCCTCCTTCGGATTTGCACCGTGACCGGCAACGTCAATCTCCGTCTCGTCCTCGATCTTAACCGTCTTGAAATCCTCAGTGATTCCAGCAGCGATCGCATGCTTCCTCCATGACTCAGTCCTCTCGCTTTTGAGATCTCTCCTCAGGTTTTCAACGACTCTTGGTGCATCCCCAAGCATGTCATCCGGGAATTGCAGGGCAATCCTCTTCCATCCTCCTCCTCTGATCTCGTCGACGGTCCTGCGGATTTCATACTGCACGTATAGTTGCTCGGCGGACAATGAGCTGCCCGCACCTGAGACGGGCACGGGGGCCTCGAATATGTGCTCCGCGGGAGTTGAGAGGACAGGTGCTCCAGAGGCCTCCATTTTTCAATTTCTTGGTTGGGTTGTAAATTATTTGCTTGTGACAGGTCAAGAAAGTTTGAGAGTATGACCAAGGCGGGGGACTTTTTGGTGGGGGTTTTCATTAGTGCGCACGGACATTTGCAGAGATCAGACACCGACGCGAGATATTCTTATCTGATTTGGACGGATATGGATTTCTCGATTCGCAGAAAATGCTAGTATGTTTTCATAAATGCAACTACGTCTACATGTGAGGGAACCCTCCGCCTTAGCTAGTAGCAGCACCGTTGGTAGTGCTAGGCATAGGCACCTTTCCGCCAGGCGAGTCGGCCAATCTCGCAGTGAGAACTTCAACACCCTGCTCAGTAACAAGCAAAGTGTGTTCGAACTGCGCAGTCCTGCTGCCGTCGGTAGTCACACTCGTCCAGTCGTCCGGCCAAGTCCTGTCCTTGTGCGTACCCAGAGTAATCATGGGCTCGATGGTGAAACACATGCCCGGCTTCGCCTCACCGACAGCCTTGTTCTTCGCGTAATGGGGAACGTTGGGCGCGCAGTGGAAGAGCTGGTTAATGCCGTGACCGCAGTAAGTCTTGACGACACCGCAGTTGGCAGCCTTCGCGACCTTCTCGATCGTGTTGCCGTAGTCTCTGAACAGAGCACCGGGCTTGACGAGCTTGATAGACTCCTCAAGGCAGTCTCTTGCGGTCTCGACAACACGCACACTATCAGGGTCCTGGTCGGCTTTGCCAATGTAGTAGGTCTCGTTCAGGTCGCCGTGGAAGCCGCCGTGGTAAAGCGTGACGTCGATGTTGAGGATGTCGCCGTCCTGGAGCGGGCGCTGATCGGGAATACCGTGGCAAATAACTTCGTTGGGGGATGTGCAGACAGATTTGGGGAAGTGGCAATAGTTGAGCGGAGACGGGTATGACTGAGGATTATTAGCTTTCGCACGCGCTGAAAATCATGAAGAAAGTCGGCTCACCTCACGCTCCATGCAGGCGTCGTGGACGATCTTGTCAATGTAGTCGGTGGTAACGCCAGGCTTTGCCGCACGCGCGGCGATATCCAGAACCTCACGCGCGAGTCTGCACACCTTGCGCATACCATCTTGCTCTTGCTTGGTGAGGATCTTAATCCTGTTCCTTCCAACAAAGACCTGATTCGCTGTCAGCTTTGGACAACCTTGTATATCCATTCATGGCCATCTCACCTGCTCGCTCTTAGGAATACCGTGCGAGGCATAGTCGGGGTGCCTGATGCTGTCGGGAACCTTTCTTCTGGGGCTAAGCGGGTACGAAGGTCTCAGAGAGCCGGAAAAGTTGTAGGTCGGGAACGGGTTGAAATGGCCTGCGGCGTCTGGTAAGGATACGACGCTAGGAGTGAAGATGGTGGAAAGCATACTGTTTTGCGATTTGTGGAGCTGCTTATGTGTTGACTGTAGGCTTGTGTTAGCCTATGCTCTTTCGAATATCACATCTTGCGACTGGCCGAGGGCATGCTGCCTCTTTTACACGCAGCCAACTCGACGTGTTTCCTTGTATGTGCCCTTCTCCTCTTGGTGGCCGAGCACAGTACTAACCTACCCAGTTCCTCTTGAAGCATTCCTGGCCACAGAAGTAGGCTTCCTTGCCCAGCTTCTGGCAGGTTGGGCACTGCAGGGCACCGGCATCGTTGCTGCAGTCATCGCCTTCACATTTGCGTTCCTGCTTGACCGTCACCTCTTTTGCTGGAGCCTGATCCATGATTGCTATCTCGACCGCAAGATATCGTGTGCTGTGGTGTGAAATCGAGAGCAGAGAGGCAGAAAGAGTGGAACAAAAGCTCGGGCTGATTAAAGTGAATAATGCGCGCGCCCTATAAGCATGACTTCAAGCACTTCTTCGTCTACATCCGACCAAGCGGAAACGACGGGAGGACGGGCCTTCCGCCGCCGCCCCGCTTCTTGTTTCTGGGAGCAAGGGCGTCACATTCACATGCTCGTGTCACATGCTAGTACACCCGCCTTCTGTAGATATCCGTCTCAGGTCCTCGATATATCACATCTACCTTCAACAACATGTCGACACTTGTATGGCCACCTATCAACGACGCAGATCTCAACAAAGAGATCGAATCAACATCAGCACGCGAACTCGAATGGCTCCTGTCAGCTCTCCAGGAAACGCTCACCTCCCTCAAAGCCGGCCTGGAAGAGTGCGCTGCTCTACTTGCACCAACAGAACCTGGATCGACTCTTGTCCTCTCCTCTCTACGAAGTGAGAACCTGAAAGGCTACATCACGCGACTCGGCGGACGTATCGTCAAAGGCGATATCCAACTCCGCCTCCCTTCATTACCACCTCCTCGAGGACAGCCAGCATACAAACTCTCCGTATCATCACAACCCACAGCGCCAACCATCGTACTCGAACAACTTACAACAACACGAACCCTGATCAATGCCTGCCTCGACGTCGTAGACACAACCCGCTGGACCGGCGACGCGACAAATGCGAACTTCATATCTGGGCAGATGAAACTGCTGCACGACAACATCCAAGAAGCAAAAGCGGCGCTAAAAGGCGGAACAGACGGACAAAAAGTGAAAGCCTGGCACGAAGAGCCTCTCGATCCGAATATCTTCGACCCGCCTCTGCCAGCCAACGTATCCTTTCACCTCTCCATAGCGGAAGCCGCGCTTCTCCTCCACGTCCGTACGCTCGAAGCCGCGTTCCCGATCACAGGGACGAATACCCCGTTGTCAACATCCGGTGGCTCTTATACTGGATTCTCTTTACGAGAAAGGCTCGCGACGGCTCTGATTGGTGGACGACCCGCATTCCACGACGAAGCACATGAGGTCTTTACGTACAGAGGACAGGAAGTTCGAGTGCGCGACAAGGTTCGCGTCGAGAGCCAGGATCCGAGCTTGATATCTGCTATGGCCAAGCTCGGGGCGCTGGAGCATAATGTGGCTATGTCAAGGCGGTCCTTGGGTGTGGTAATGGGGCAAGATATGAGCGATGTTTAAGAGCAAAGGAACTTTGCTTGATTGAGGTAGAACCGGATCAATGTTCTTCTGCCAGCGTTCCAGCACTGGCTATGATACCAGACGCTCCTAGTCACCATCACCTCTGCGACTGATAGAGCTGTCTTCACGCAGCATTTCTTGCACTTAAAACGTACGAATGTTGGCTCACTTTTAGCGCTGCTGTTCCTCACATTCCAGGGAGCATTGTAATGTCCGAGTGATTACTTAAAGTCGTACCGCTGTTCCGTATGGTGAGAGCAGAGTCTTTGTGGTGAGATACGAGTACAACACAAGACTTCCTTGGGAGACTTAAATCATGCATGCGCGTAACGGGCACACCTTGGAAGCCGTCGTTTGAGTCGTGGACAAGACAAGTGTTATCACATCACAAAATATCAACACATCTACTCCTTCAAGCTAGCCGCAAAATCCTCCACAGCCCCCTTAAAACTACCATCCGCCACATATCCCAAACCAAGCGCCTTAGAAATATCAAACCGAATGGGCCAGCTATCCAACATAGCCTTAATCTCCGGCGAAGCCTTCTCCCTCTTGACAAGACCCATCGCTTCCTCGCCGCCAACCTCCTTCAGCGCCTGCATCATCTGCGCCACATTCGCCGTGATACCGGGGAGCATGATCTGCCTGACGTGCGTGGGCATGCACTCCCTCTGCAGACTCAGGGTGTGGATGAGATTGCGCACCAGCGTCCGAGGCGAGCAGAGCCAGCACTCGAAATCATCGTCGCAAGGCAGCACGCTTTCCTTGCCCTGCAGCGGTTCGCGGATGATACCGCTCATCCAGCTGCTGGCTGCTTGCGTGGGCTTGCCCGGACGGACGGAGATGGTAGGGAAGCGCAGGGAGAAACCGTTAATGAAGCCTCGGCGGGTGTAGTCGTTGATGGCGGCTTCGATCATCATCTTCTGCGTGCCATAGCTGCTCTGCGGAGTGGGGACGGTGGCCTCGGAAGGCAGTTCGGGCAGCGGCTGGCCGAAGATGGCGGTGCTGGAGGCGTAGATCCAGCGCACGCCGGGGCAGATGGAGCGTACGGCTTCGAGCAGGGCGAGGGTCGAGTGCAGGTTCACGCGGTAGCCTAGGTCGAAGTTCTCCTCGCTGCCGGCGGACATGATGCCGTGGAAGACATAGAGGGCGTCGAGATCTTTGGAGAGGATGGAGGAGGCGTCTTGCGCCAGGTCGGCTTTGATGGTGGTGGCATTCTGCTTCTTGCTCGCGGCCTTTGCGGGAACGGGGGGCTCGAAGATGTCGACGAGGATTACTTCGTGGTTGTCGTTGAGGAGGTGCTCGGCGAGGAGTTGACCGACGAAGCCGCCGGCGCCTGTGATCAGGATCTTCATCTTGTGATTGTTGTTGTTGTGGTCTGGAAAATGGGTATACGGTAATGACGTTTTCTGGTATGGTTTCCAGAAGATCAGAACAGATTGATCGATGTTTTGACTCAGAAGAACATCAGAACACCAGTGAGGTCGGCCGAGGATATGCTGGGAGTTTAATGATTGAATGGCCGATGCCATGAGCCCCTCAGTCAAACCCCACTGTGGAGTCCGTTGCCGACAGGCGGACTATCAATGCACCGATGCGCGAACTCTCGTTCAAAGGCCGATTGGATTAATTCACGAACATACCAGAGTGCCTTCTACCATTCAAACATATGTGCCCAACACGTGGTTTTTACTGCGTTATCGACTCAATGGCTTGAAGAGTGTTCGAATACGCTGCCGGCGATGGTGTGACTATAGTCGTTCCATACCACGATTTGGACCAACGATCTCTTTTCAAAGAATGCTGATATTCTAGATCTCGCTTTGCGATGATACATATCCCAGGTCCACGGTGAATTGATCCGCGTGAAAAGGGAGGCGTTTCTCACTTCTGCCTGGTCTTGAGCTGCGCAACATCCGACTCGAATTGTTGACTTTTCCGCTTATGACGGGAGTAATCATACTATCACTAAATCTCCAGCTTGTGCTAGCGGCGAGGTTGGTAGAGTATGGTGGCTGGCCATATTCTTGATTTCAAATTGACTTGAAGATGTATGCGTCGTGACCGAACATACATGAGGAAATGTCTCTGAAAGATAAAGTAGGCTGAAGATCGATCCGCTCAAGCATCATCTACACGCCAGCTCCTAAAGAAGTGCTCTAGTTCGGCGTCCGAGCATGTGCCTCTACTGCGATCTTCAAATCCGGACAAATCAGATCGCAAGATGACACCGATATTCCGCACGCGACCAATTTGCGCCTTCTGCTCGGCGAATCGACGAAAGTCTTCGCTAAAGAGAACGACACCCAAGGGGGGGGCGTCGTATGGCCTCACTATGCCGCCATGTTGTTGCCGCAGCTTCTGGCTTGCCATTTCGGCCATCTTAAGCTCCACGTAGAAGACCGCTGAGAGCATGTTCGGTGATGTGAAGACGGACCAAGGTAGCGCGCCCATGGGCTTGAAGTGCTCTGAATAGTGGCTAGAGCCTTCTTGGTCCATCTGATTGTCCTCGTTTGTGACTGTAGACATGGTCTCTGCTCCGAAGACCCTCGTCGCTGTCCCTTGGGTAGCCATGCATATTCCGCAAAGGGCAGAGCCATTGCCCATGACGTTGATGATAGCATCGAGCTTTCTACCTTCGTTGGAAATCCTGCTTTCCGGGGCTGGAAACTCGGCCTGGAGAAGCTGTTCCACTTCTTCCTCTAGCTCCAACGCGACCGTACCTTGTCCATGGACGACATCGGCCTCGTCGTGGGATGGGAATCGAAATGCCCCGATCCGTGCGATTGTCGAGGTCAAAATATCATCACTGCGAAACCCGTGCTCCGGGAGAACTTCCATCGTAATCCCATGAGCTCGAAGGTGCTCTGCACCTCTGGAGGCTGCATTTGCAGGCATAAGCACATAAGTCTTGATCTTGTACATCTTTGCTATCCGAGCAATTGCTTTGGTGTACAAGCCTGTCGTGAGGTCAGCAAGCCAATACTGTTGAGACCGAGCTGAGAGCTGTTACATTGACTGTACGAGCCGTCGCACGAGCAGACCACACCACGTCGGCGGAGAGTCTCTAGGCCATGATTCTCAATCAAACGCTGCATAGCGTTGCTTACGCCTCGATCATAGTGCTGGTGGTCGATCTTGATGAACAGGCGGACATTCGGAGAAGCTTCATCATGGGCTGTGAAGAGTCTCGCTGTTTCGAACCGTCAGATGCACCGTCAAAGATGGCGCTCAACGTTGTCAATTTCTCTGACCTGTCCCCTCAGTGTTCTCTGATGCGTTCAAGTCTGCACCATTTTGCAGTCTCACTTTTTGTCGGTGTCGCTTCATGCGCTCATATGCCGTCTGGACGGATTCGCGCATGCTTCGAGTCGGCGGGCTCGAATCCATTGGATGAAGAGATCACTGACATTACCACGCGCGGCCGACGAATGTTATGAGTCTATTCTGTGCTCCTGCGCAAGAGCGAGGAGAGGAACGTGAAGCCCATTGGCTTGCATCAATTCTTGCTGTCAGAAACATCTGGACCTCTCAGGCGTCGGGGCTTGCTTCCGTAGTTCCGTGTGGCTTATGCCAAGGGGCGTGAGAACGCCACCAAAAATAGCCTCATTTGTGCCAGGGCTGATATCCGAGACAATGCCACTGTTTGCGCGCAGGGGAAACATTGCAAGCTTGTCGATGTTGTTTAAACAGGTCGTCGGCTGTAGCCTGCGTTTCGATGGCTAGAATACCAATGGACTCAATGGATGAACGTTGTTGGGCGAGCACGGCGAGGCATTACAAGGTCCGTCAGTGGCGTAAAATCTGTGGATCCCCGAGTTCACCTCGACTCTTCTGTATGAGGTGTTTCGTTCAGCCTTAGGACTGGGAGGTATCTCAAATGTCAATCATCTTAGTTTTAGTCAGCTTATACTTCACCGAAGATCGTTGGAAAACGCCGAGTTACGGATGTCTTATGTAGCACCAATTCACAGAGCCCAACATGGGTGACACAGGGCTGCAGGAATTTGACAAGCCACAGCAGCGTAGGGGCCTCGATGCCAACAGGCAAACGAAAACACACGAATCACAATCGACAACGCCAGCCTTTCACCCCTTCCACTAGGACAAGCCTGTGGCTTCGCGAACCTGGACTCGCGATGGGCCGATGCGAGGGCGGAAATATAGGCTTGATGTCCAATGCAACGCCAACTCGAATTTGTCAAAACGAGATCGTCGATTCGACAGACCCACAGCCTCTTGCATATCATCGCCGATGAACTTGAGACCCCGAGCATTTTGGGCCGACCACGAAATTGGCATGCTACAATATGCATATTCTCTTCTGCTTCCATGGAAAAACGATTGTAACTTGTCTTTGATCCCTCTCCAGACTCAGACCGATTTTCGATTCTCTTATCCGTTTCCTTCCCCGGCATCCCGACTTCGTCTCAGAATCAAAGCAAAAGCATGAAGGGTAACAACAGCCCGACCTCCAATGGTACTTCAGACGATGCACCAAAGCACAGCGACAGACCTGCACCACCAAGATTGCTGAGTGAGGGCTACACGCACGTCTTCAATGCGCGACCAACTAGCCTTTTAGACCCGCCAGACAATCTTCCTAGTGCAACAGCGCCGCCCTCTTCGAAAGCACGAACCCACTATGCCTTCAACTCCAACACTCGGTTCAATAGCGGGCTCGACTGGCTATTAGATACCGTCAAAGACTCTGAACGGCTACCTTCTCCCACTTTGCGCGGAACACCGCTTACAGAAGGTAGTCTTCGTGCGTGGAACCAGTCGGAGCGAGCACCTAGTCACTCTGGAGAGGCCTCCCAGACGCGAAGCGATCAAATAGGCTCCTCAAGCGGGGCGACAACTCATTCCTCGAAGAACAACTCTTCTGCTGGCTGAAATGGTTGACATGGCCTTTTGACACGCGTCATCAAAGCCCACACGAGCAGAACCTGCTAGGCGATCCGTCACGCACCGAGCATGGGTTTGATTCGTAAAGACAAAGCAAGCACGCTGTTAGATTGTCGATATTCTCTACAGCTTCGAGCAACCCTCGTTGGAAGATTCGGGAAACAGTGGAAAAGTGATACAATGGACACCGCCCAAGGATCGCACACTCGTCAGTCTGCGCAGCTGTCCAAGCGGACATTGGCTGAGAAGGTGTAATGGGCCAGCGCGTTGATCTATTGCTCTCGAATCGACAATAGTAATGCGCCCGGTATCCCAGAATGCTCTACACCGCATTTCATTGGCAAAGGCAATCACGCCAGTGTAACTATGCGTCTGCAGCGAACTTGCGATTCGTGGGTCTCTCCCGCTCAAGGGATTGAAGGAGCCTAGGATTATGCGGACAATACTGGCCGATGCTTCACGGCATTAAGAGGCCGCTCAAGATCATCTGTATTAGCAGACGATTGCAGCTAGACAACCGGTGCCATATGGCAATACGGTAGGGTGTCGGGTGAGCGCAGACAGGCGTCTCTGGAATCCAGATCAGAGCGTAGAGGAAGGAAAACAGACACTTTAAATTGCAAGATTTGCAATAGTGATCACAACATCTTGCATCATCGTCTGCGTAAATGCATACAACGAATTCGGCTATTTCTCAGATAACACTCTTCAACCCGAATGAACTTTGTCACCTTTCCTCAAGAGCCCCGACTGAATGTCGGCCGCCGTCTTACACAAGCCAGCGCCGGTGACGAATATAAACGTAGCCCTTAGAAAACGTTGACCCGAGAGCAGTCGTTCGATGAGTATATTTTGTGAGGTCTGTTCAAAAGACCATTGCATGTCATTCAGGCTTAGAGGGAGACAAAAAAAAATCAAGCTATCGATTTCGTGATTTGGGTTTGGATTTGGATATTCATCGACATCTTAGGCCCTACACATCGAAAATTGATATCCTGCATCGAGAAGTCGATTCCCATGCGGACGTCACTCCGAGCGGTTGGCGCACAAATTTGATGTTTACTGCGATGCAATCTTCGATCGTCATGTTATCCGCGATGCTCGCAGACGAACTTTCCAATCAGTTCTTCCTAGTAATACTGTACTTTAGGGGGTACTAAGACCTTATCTTTGTTTTCCATTTTCGTACTACATCGAGGGCATTTTTGAGGAAAGTACCTCGACCTTCCAAAAGTTCTCGGCCGTCCTCTTGCATCATTTTCATTACATACACTCTCAAACAAGTTCTGCGCTTGCCTCAGCCTGTCGCAAAATCGTTCTATGCGGTGGCGGTGTCTTTTATAACCTCACAACCTGATTCCACGACCTTTGCGGCACTCATAGGAAGTCTTTCTTAAAGTGCGCAGATTTTACCCTAGTATGCCCACGCCCACATCTCTGCTCTCCAGCAGTGAACGACCTCAACGACCAGCGAGAGTCTACACTCAGAGCCGTCTTCGCATTTGCACGACACAAGAGGAGGTCCCATCGCCAGAGGAACAGTGCTCACCGCCATCACCCGGTCAACTCTTTGGACCTAGGCCTCGTCGCATTCCGCGGAACAACCGTCGTCTCACTGCCCGTGAGGCTCTTCACAGCGCTCTGGGCTCGGATGAGCCTGTAGACCTTCTGCCTACCAGTTCCAGAAAGCGATCGTCACGTTCGCCTTCCGCAGATGCCAAACTTGACAACAGTGACGGCCCATCACCTTCCAACTCGACCTGCCCCGAACCCATTTCTCAATCGCCCCTAAGTCTGGACGATGCGAAATCGCCTAAACATGATACAGAGACGGAGAAACGGCCCGCATATGACGAAAGATGATCTTTAAGAAATAAGCTGGATCCGGTATCGGTACGGCAGGATGTTCATTGCATGCAGTTACGACCTTTTACGAGTATCCCACGACTTGGTAATATACGACACGATTAGCATACGACGATCTATATCTTCATGACATAATGCGGTACGCCTGGAGATTCTACGACTGATGGGAATAAAAGACTGGAAAGATTGGACTCGACTCTTATGACAAGCTTGAGTCTGAATGGAAGACCAAGTAGGACAACAACCTTCACGCCATCCTGAAGGTCATGTGACCGCACTGCTGGAGTAAAACGATTGATATTGGAAAATTCTATGTGATTTTCAAAACTTCAAGAGACGATTCCACCATCCCATGCCGAGACAAGATTCGCCAGGACTCACACACCATCAATGTTTTGCCATCTCTCGCGTGCCAGTTGATGCTTCTGTGAGATGCAAGTAGATTCAGCTCACTCAGATCATATGGAGCTAACAGCATACAAAAAAAAAAATAAAGGAGGCTGCACCACACTATTCTCTTTTTAATTGCACTACCATCCTAGCTTTTGTTATCCTACTTCTTGTTGTGCTGAGAGGAGGAGCTTCTCGAAATGACTCGACCTGATGTGGAAACAACCAAAGACACCCAGAAGCATGTGTAGGAAACTAGGTGAAACAAACTGCGACTCCTGGCTTCCAATGCCTTCTGGTTTTGACTGTCGATGTCGGCAAAGACCTCGAATGCTTTGGCTGACTAGCTTCTCGAACTGTCTTTCGAGATTGTGCATTGCTTCAAAACACCCTCTTCGCCGCTTTACCGGCTATCTTGACATTTACATCAAACATCTCATTAGCATATCCATCGGCACCGCCTGATACCAACCGGAAACTCATATCGGTTCCACGAACAAACAAAACACATCTCAAATACTTGAAACCGACCAACTGCCATGGCCAGACTTGGTCACCTCGCCTTCTTCTCGAGTGTTGTTGGACTCGTATTAGCGAGTCCCGGCATACTTCAAGGAGAGACTTTGATCACTCGGAACGAAATGCAAGGTCAGCCTACTGGTTCTCCTTCAATCAATGAAGACGGACCGGCGCCACTGATCAGTCCAGGCGCTTCAGCCGCCAGCGCAATGAACGTGGCATTCTATAAGCGTCAATCGCCTTCCGATGCCTCAAACAGTTCTACTCTCACGACTTCCACTTCCGGGACACCTGATGCCCTCACTGTGCTGGGTGCCGCTTTATCTACTTTCTCATGGAGCACGGCAACGTCAACCTCGTCCAATACTAACAAAAGCCCCAGCCCTGCGGGGTTCACGACACAAACGAACGGGTCAAGCACTTCAGTCCCGTACACTACACAGACGTTGACCGTAGCCACCTCAGCGACTACTTTGACTGTCACTTCTCCGGTTGCACGGACGACTACCACTCTTACCACCACCATATCATCATCTTCGAGCCGATCCCTGGGCTCCAGTTCTAAACCCGCACCTGCCTCTGCCTTGTCCTCTTCGAAGTCTGCCCTCCCAACTGGGTCACACACTCCAATTGGGTCTTCGACTACAGTCTCAAGCGCCTCGCCTTCAGCGACTAGTTTCACCATAGCCACTAGAGTCGTGGCTGTCTCTTATACGACACCTGTTGCGATGACTCAGAACTACGTGACAATCATTCCAGCAACTCTGGTCCAATTCGCGGCAAGCCAAAGTCCTACCACCACATCTATCCAGTGTGCATACGACCACGTCGAGCACATCAACAACGGCGAACGTGTCCATCAAGAACAGATCAGCTGCGGCACGGCAGCTCCTGCCGCCGCTGATGGTCTCGGAGGCACTGCATTGCCTTCGACTACCTACACCGTCACTGCTTCAACATCGGCGCCCATGATATCCAGCCGTGGAACAGGCACCCAAGCATTGTCGGCATCGCCAATGTCTACTCCCAGTACGGAGACTTCTTCGACCCTGCCAGTAGGTGTCCAGGAGGCATTGGCGTGGCTGACCCAGACGACGGGCTCGTACAGCCCAGGAGCCCCAATGACGAAGGTTGCAGCCGTCAAAGCCACTCATACCAGCGCGGCTGGTGCGGACAGACTGCGGTTGAAGCTTTGGTGATTTATTGGGGTGGTTTTCTTACACGACCAGGAAAGCGACAATTTACAGACGGGAGAGTGGCGAAAGGATTTTCTGAACGGTGGAATGTGTTTCTCTTTGGATCTTGCGACATTTCATCATTTCGTAGAGAGTTTGTTTATCACTGGTGCTGAAGCCAATCCTATGGAGGGACTTGACACGGGGAAGCCGATGTATGTAAAGATTGCTTTTCTGAATGAATCCAAACTTTTTTCTTCGACTTTGGCTCCCAATTTGTGCTGTTGTAAATGGTATTGCAAGGAGGTCGATGACGGCCGGGAATGCCGGCTTCCGTGTGTCTTTCGGGCATGACATGGTTGAGCTTGGGCATGATTCGACCTGGAGGTATGAATAACAAGCATGCTGAAGCTTGTGAGACTATGAAAGCCCGTTGTTTGTCAGTACCCGACCCTCATGGTCGCTGCACTTGGTGCCACGCGTAACGTGTCGGGTCTGCCGAATCTCTTTCATGCAAACTGGGTTCGAGCGTGTTCGGGTACTTAATCGAAGTGTCGCGAAAAGCTGCATCAACCGCCGCGGCGTATCGTGTCAGGTCGAGCAATGGGTTCATGCTGCTTTTCAATAAGAGCTGTCTCGCTGTGATGCGAAGACTGGTCGCTCGTCTTCCGAATGGTTCTACCTGTAATTGAAGTTCAGGGCTCTGACTTGACAAACCTTTGGCTTGCTATCATCAGATTCTGAGCATGAACATTCGATGCTGTAGACCACAGTGGTCTATTTCCAGATCTTTTGACCAGTCTAACGACGAAGTTCTTCGTCCAGGGAGGCCGCATTGCCGCATTCCAAGCGTCGCTCGGTCATCTCGTCGGCGCCAGAGCTTGGTTTGCAGCAAAAGAAATCTCAGCCCGCTACAGTGTTGAATACAGCTTTTTCAGGAGCTTGTGAAATGACTGACATTACTTGTATATTTCATCGCTGTCAGCGCGAGGTGATGTTGGTTCAGGAGAAGCGGCGTGCAAGGCGGTAGCACAGCAGCCAGCAACACCGACCACCCTTGCGCTGCCCTTCTCGCCGCCAAGTCCGACTTTCACCACGACATGCCTTCACAACCCTTCAACAACACCATCAATCCTGTACAACAGCCATCTAGAATGTCCATCACGACGACATTGTGGCCCGGCATGCACCTACGTGACGTGCATCCAACGGATGCGCTGGCCATTTTCTGCCGTCGTCTAAAACTTTGAAGGCGGCGAAGGCGGCGATGTCTTCCGCTCTGCCGGCAACCAACCGGACACCAGCCAAGTGTGAAGACAGCGGTTAACAGGAGAGATCTACCAGTAAGATGGCAGCGCACTCAAACGACAAAATCAGATGCCATGTTCTGATCGGCCATTGTCAAGCTCCATCTTATGAAGATGATGTGCGAAGCCTGCGTCTTCGGCAGCGGCTCCCATCAAGCAAAGCAGTGAAGCTGATACGAGCTGGCACAACATTTCACCAAACACTGGGTTCTCGCTGGACAAAGGGGCATCTCCAAGTCAAGATCCGACTTTACAGCCTTACCGCCGAAGATCAGATCAAATAACAAGAAAGCCCTCAAGTATTTGCCACTTCTCGAGGCGAATGGGCTTCGCGCTGGAAGCGAAACGACTGCGATGTCAAAGACAGGGCGTGGCTGCCCTGCTCAATTTCCGCAAGATCAACACTTTCTGTTGAAGTACTGCTGAATTTTCATAGGGAGCTTTGCTTCTCTGGATAGTCGTCACGATGCCGAGCGAACCAATAGCCCCAGACGTGGGGCATATAAACGAACTTAGACATGATTCGACCTTCCTTGCACGCACTAGAGCTGATCACCCGGCTGGATTCTGGATCTTTTACCCTTTCCACTGGAGCTCGCCTGTCAGAGGTGCGAGATTGACGACGTCCGGCTTGTTGCGACCGCCCAGTTACTTGGATAGGAAAAGAGTTGGAATCAGAGAACATTCCCGGGTGAGAATAAATGTTGGCAAGGGCATCTGTCCTGTGCAGAGAGATGACACCTCGTGCTGAGAGCAATTTCTTGCCACAATGCTATCAGAATCCTGGAGCTGTCTCACGCGGATTGTTCTAACCCATGCGAAAAGACACATCGGACCTCACAAGCTTTCACAGGCGGGCTTGCAAAGACTGGCCCCGGGATTATTCAGTTGCTCCAGGAGGATCTAAAGTGCTCTCCGCGAGCCAACAGACCTTGACTGCGCCGAACAGATCCCAAAGAGCAAAGTGGCCAACGCTTGCAGCACACCTGCCGATTGGGGTGGCTACGGCGTGCATTCGACATCCCTGAAAGAGAGCGCCAGCTACTGTCGCCTGATGGTGTCATGCATACCTTTTGCTCACGGTTGCGAAAGCCCTGAATTGATGGGAACCTGTTTTATGCATGCCACCACCAAGACAGTTTCAGAGACCCGCGATGTATACGGAAGACAGATTGCTTCCAGGAATTTACATGTTCGCAGCACGAGGGACCTCCGCATGGTACTTCGGAACGCATGTCGGAGCTAGCAGCCGTAAGCTTCTTCAGCGTATCCAGTCCTTGGCGCGCGAGGCTTTTGGCTCTTTCAGACACTCGTACCAGCCAATACAGATGGCCGTAAGCTTGCCGCCACGTCCACTGTTCGCCAGGAAGCATATTTTCTTTCCGGTCGTATGGTATCGTTCACAGACAACCCGAGTGTCGACAAGGCAAGCGTTCCTTCGAATGCCAACCCGCTGCAACAGTCCAAAGTGTGGCGATCTGCATACTGCTTGATGCCACCCGATGCGCATGCGCAACACATGCTGGTCCTGGAGTGGAAGCTACCAAAGCACACCCAGCCTCTTGGTGCATTTCGGCTTTCCCTTCTCTTGCCATGATGATGCTCAGAGTCACTCTACGATGGCCTGAGCATGGAGGCTTGCCTCGCAGAGCTGAACCTCTTTGCCTACTGCCCACCTGCCGTCCCTGAACAAAAATGCACGACGATTCGGTCCTTGACGCAGTATGCTGTCTATTGCGATATCATCGCAGAGCCAGACCGATGATATCTGCTGGCTCAGGCTGTCGATGTTCCGCAACCTAGTTCTTTCCTTTGACTCTCGCTGCCCTTGCGAAGGTCATGCTCGAGGTAAAAGCTCCGCAGTAGCGATTGCCCATCACGCCACGGTCTTCGCTGCCTCTCATGCAGTCCACAACCCTTCATAGTTCCCTCTCTTGTGGCGCTCTTGAATCCAATGGAAGTCTGCAAGGGTTGTCGCTGGCCGAGCACCACCTCTCAGACGTCCGTCTCTTCGCCTGTTCGGAGTAAGGGGCGTCCGATCGCAGGTGCGTGTCGCGGCCGTGCTCTGTGAAAGGCTTGTTATGCGCATTCGAGTTAAAGGGCCGCCCATGCGGCATGTCGTACAAGTCTGCTATCGTTGCCACTGCCGTTGCATTCTTGGATACATTCGCCGTCCATGTTTCCCAGCGGCCGCCTTTGTCATCCATGCTCTTCCTCATCGCAAGAGTCGTTCGCCCATGTGTCCTCTCGATTCAAGGCGCTCGGGATGTGTAAGACTGCGGTTTCGCGGGAGTGGCAAACGGCTGGTGTCGGCGAGTGTACAAAGAGAGCCGTGATGCCGAAACAAAGTTGTCATGATGGCTTGATGGGCGAAAGACACCTGCATGTTGACCAATTTGGGTGTTGGTGTGTTGTGCTGAGCGTGCAATCTGCTGCCGTCGCGCAAGAGCTGCCCAAGAACGCAATCGACACGCAGTTCCTATGGGCGCACGCAATATCGCACCTGTAGAGTATGAGCTCTTCGGATTGATGTCTTGATGCCTCTCTGCACTCGGATGTCGCGACTTCGTGCGCTCCGCCGAAGCTGAGTGAGGAGACCAAGCTGGCAACTCGCGGTCTCTCCCAGCGTAGCCCTGGGACCTGCAACCGTAGTAGCGCAACACGCATTGCCGGCTGGATGTAAAGCTTGTAAAGAGCTTGTACTATCGTAGAAGCATGCCGTTGTCTTTGGCGGGTGCTGTTGGCCTACCTCGAAAGAGGGTTCCTCGCTGGCCGCCTGTGAGCTGCACGCCAGCGCAGCCAGCGCCCGACGCAGCGCCTCACGGCGACGGCGACATCAAATGCCTTCATGACAGTGAACATCATGGCTACGATGAGAAGCATGGGAACGGGTATATGTACACCGAGCAATGCTGTGCGTTGTGGATGCTCCCGTCCAGCCATCCGTTAGTTGTATCACTTCGCAACGTATAATCGCCGCGTATCACTACACAACGCAGCTTTCTGACTTCAAATCTAGCATGTCGCAACAAGGACCATCTCAGGGTACCGTAAACTAGAAGTTGTGCACAGTACTTTCGTTAGCTGCACCATCTCAGCGACGTATCATTTCCACACAGCACTGAGTCGTGTCCATCCCTCCACGCAGCTCTCCATTAGCCGCACCATCTCAGCGACGTATCGTTCCCACGCACTATCGCACCAAGTAGCACCGTGAGTCGTGTTCATCGTCCGGACGTCGTTCCGTAAAGCCCTCTGCTAGCCGCACGACCTCATGAATGAATTGACTGCTGCTGCCAATTTATCACACTAAGCAGCGCTGAACGTTGTGAAACATGCTGCCATGCAGTCCTCCGCTAGCCGCACGACCTCACCAACCTCTCATGTCCACGCAACACCACACGCAGCAGCACCTATCTTACATCTTCAAGCGACCGCTCCTCTCTGCCGCACCAGAACCCCGCGCCGCAGGCCCTCGGCTTCACATGCCTTTGCAGAATCGATGGGTCAAAGCGCTCGCAGACATGCAGCAAGCAGAGAGCCGCAGCCGGCATATGCGGGTTTTGCGGCCATCCGTTAGTTGTGCGAGGGGTGAGGGAGTGGTGATTCGTGGTGGCTGAAATCTGGGTGGCTTCGCTTGTCGACTTGATCTCCCTGCAGTTGAAGCTGCGGGTTTCTTGCTGTGTTGTACTACCCTCTTACTTGGGGTTTTGCGTAGGCTGTGCTACATCTGAAGGAATGCGAGAAATTGAAGAAAAAACCCCTGATGAGGGAGGCCGTCGGGCGAATGTACAAAGTTGATTGACGAGATCTAATCTATCGATTCTTCATCTGAGGCGAAATGGTGTTGTTCGCAAACAGTTCACGTCTGCGTAATCTCGTGGCTTCCCAGCGCTCCCAGCCCGCATCGACCAGATCCTCGTTGACAAGGAGGTCGCGCATCCTCAGCCATCGTATAGGTCTAAAGTCGAGCAAGCTGTCGACGAGACCGTAATGTCTCGCAACGGAAGTGACGATAAACCAAGCGACACCGCAGATGGAACCGACAGCGAAGCCGACGTAGACTTGCCGAGGGCTGTGATAGTTGAGATGACTATAAAGACTGTCAGACTCAATGATTCGTTTGCATACTTCTGGCAAAGATAATACATACATCCTACTCTGCGCAACCGCAACCGCGCCCACCATAGCCGCCAGCGCAAGCGCAACCCTCTGCCACATGGGCGTGGGAACATGCGTCTTGCTCGCATTCTCCTTCCACGGATCATGCCTAACAACGACCCAAAGGCCCAAATAAACCGCGAAAAACGCCACAAACTGCGCATGGCTGCTAGGCATGCCGTAACCCTTGCCCAGCATCTGCGCCGGCCTCGCCTCGCGAATGTACCTCTTGAGCACCCAATTCAGCGCTTCGCAGGCCATCTGGCCGGCGAACATGAGCAGGATTTCCACCTCGCGCGAGGAGTACAGGAGGGTGGCATAGGCGATGCAGAGGGCCTGCGGGACGAGGGCGAGGAAAGCGCAGGCGTGGGAGAGGCGGGAAGAGGGGTCGTAGTGAACGTGGGTGAGGGAGAGGGAGGCCAGGGGTGGAGCTTCCATTTTGGCGGAGGGAGTGGCCGTGTCGACGGCGGCGGCGGCGTCTAGAAGTGTTTGGGCGCCGGTGTCCCGGCGGTGTCGAGGTTTGGGATATGGTCTTGTTCCTCCAATGGTGGATTTGGTGGTGCTGGCAGAGCCGCTTACGCACGAGCCAGCTTCAGCCATGCTTGGATAATCACTTTGCTCTGAGAGACTCGCCACAACCGACGCCACTTGATAGATTTCAATTCACTTACGCTTTATTTCTTCTTCGTGACGGCAACCCAATAACACAAACCTGAATCGATTTACTATCAAAGAATCAGGAAAGAGGTTGTCAGTCGCAAAGGAAACATTTCACGATCGCCTTCACCAAGTGTTTGCTGCCAGTTATCATGCACAGCTCATGACCTGCACGCGATGGTCTCATCTTCATTCGACTGCATGACACCGGATTCATACAGCAAACATGGACGACACGTACGACGAACGTGAAGAAGAGCTGTCCTCGCTCGCTGCAATTTATCCTGAGCTCAAGATCCACGACAAATATTCAGCATCTATCGATCTGCCTGTCACACCATCGTTGAAGGACGGTCAGGGCTTGCTTGTTGGTTTTCGCAGCGAGGTGAAATCTCCTCATGATACAGAAAGACTTTTGCTACCAGTCGGCGATCTGCCGCAGAAACACCACATGCTCAATCATTTGCCGGATCTCAAGTTGCACATCACTCTTCCCGATGGCTACCCTGCTGAGAATCCGCCAGCCGTCACCCTCGAGACGGATCCCGATTGGGCGCCTGCATTCGTGCTACGCAGGCTCGAAGAAAGTGTGGCTCAGCTATGGGAGGAGTACGGACGGTGCCAGATTCTGTTCACATACATCGATTCCTTGACTCAATCTGCCGAAGAAGGTTTCGGCCTCAACGACAATGGCCAGCCTTGGGAATTGCCACACTCTTACGAAAACCAACTCATCGACTTCAATATCGCAAAAGCAAAATCAATATTCGAAGCTGGCACCTACGACTGTGGAATCTGCCTGGAGCCGAAGAGCGGGAGGTCCTGCTATTTCAACGTCGATTGCGAACATGTCTTCTGCAAACCATGCCTTCAAGACTACTACACCAACGCCATCACAGAAGGCGACGTCGACATCGTGCGATGTGTCGACACCAACTGCGGCGAAGAGCAAGATGGCCCTCGCCCACGCAAGAAGCAACGCTCACTGCACCCACGCAAGCTCCTCGAAATGGGCATATCGGAATCAACAGCCCGCCGCTACGTCGAACTGAAACGCCAAAAACGCCTCGACGTCGACCCGCACACCGTCTACTGCCCACGCAAAGCCTGCAAACACCCCGCACGAAACGATAAATACCCACCCATCCCCACCAACCTACAGGACTACCGCTCCGAAGACGACGAAGAAGAAGCCCTTGCCCACCTGACCAAACTCTCCCTCCTCCCCGCCCCCGCCAAAACCTTCTCCGACAGCGACGTCGACGAACGGCTCGCCGTGTGCGAAAACCCCAAATGCACCATGGCCTTCTGCCGGATCTGCTACAAATCATGGCACGGGAGTTTCGAACGCTGCCACCCGCGGGACGCCGACGAACTGAGCGCGGAAGAAAAAGCGTCGTACGACTACATAGCGCAGAACACCTCGCCGTGCGCGTACTGCCGGTGTCCCGTGCAGAAAACCTACGGCTGCAACCATATGCACTGCTACCAGTGCAAGACGCACTTCTGCTACCTGTGCAGCAGTTACTTGGAAGAAGGGAATCCGTACCAGCACTTTAACAGAGAGGGGGATCCTTGCTACCGCAGGCTGTTTGATCTTGTAGAAGGGGATAATGGGGAGGGAGGAGGTGGGCAGTTTGTGGGCGCCAGGCATTGGGAGCAGATGGCTGTTGAAGCGGCTTTGGAGGCGGAGGAGGCGGAGGAGGCGTTGAGGGTTGCCGGGTTGGCTGTGTAGATTTGGTATGCATTGGGGTGGGTGTCTTGCGGTTTAGCGATGTCCGTTTGGTGCGTTGTACAGAGTTTGTATGTATTACGATTACATGAGATGATTGATAGATTCACGTGTTAGTCTTCTTCCCATGAGACTCGCGCAACTCAAAATGCTTGGTTTCACGCTCTTGAAAGCATCGAGAGCAGTAAATGAGTTCCTTACACAAAAGGTACGAGATAGATGCGCTTATGCCTGTCTTCAAAGTCTATGCTTTTCATCCCAATTCTCAATCTCAGTGGCGCAATTTGATTATCAGCAATCCAGGATATTTGATAGCTGCACAGTTGCTTTGTCACGCGGAGGGGAGAATCACACAAGTCAATCGCGAAGGTGCTCAAGAGAAAAGAAAAAATCCAATTCAATTACCACAATCGATTCCCACTAAGTCTACCTAGCCAAAACCTCCTCAACAACCCACTCCCCCTTCCTCCCCCTAACCTGCCTAACCTTCCAAGCCCCCATCGGCCAAGGCGCCGCAGCACTCCCGGCCGGGCCCTTGACCTCAACACCAACCCAACAAACCCTCTTCTTCCCACCGTCCAACTCCTCAATCTTCCCCACCGGCTTGCCCAACTCCAACAAAGGCGTCCCCTCAGCCAGAGCAGCAACCTGCTTCGCACCCAGCGCCGTGAGCGGATGCATGCGCGTACGCGGCATTTTGCCCACCGAGCCGACGTCCGCAATACTAGAACCGCCGGCGCGGGAGAGGTGGCTGTAGACGATATAAGCGGGCATCTCGGCAACGCTGCGACGGGAAAGGACAGAAGCGGCGTGGACGAAGACGGAGCGCTGCATTTCCTGCTGCTCGGGGGAGGCGGAGCGGTCGATGGAGTCGACGGAGGGGAAGAGCGTGGTGTAGGGGACTTCGATGGCACGGCGGGGTTTGCGGAGCGCGGAGGGGGCGGCGTTGGGGAGCAAGTCGCTGCGGATGGCGAGGTTGTCGATGAAACCTGAGGCGACGATTTGGGTGAGGAGTTTGCGGTCGCGCTCGGAGGGGAGGGCGACGGTGGGGTGCCACGCTGTGCTCTTGTTTTGGAGGGCGGAGCGTTGGGTGGAGCGCACGATGTTGTGCAGTTGGGCGCGGAGCTGTTGGACTTCCTGCATGGCTTTCTCGCGCAGGAAGAAGTCGGTGCAGAAAGTCGGTGCGGTGTGTTTGGAGGCTGCGTCGGCGTGCGCGGCGACTGCGGTGAGCATTTTGATGCAATCGCTTCGGTCGTCCCAGCGCGAAAGGGTGGCTTGGGCACGACCGTAGGCTTGCTGGCGTTGTTGCGATACTGTCAGAGCCGCAGCTTCGGCCTGGCGGGTGTTGGCGCGAGATTCTGGGTCGGAGTCGTACTCGCCATCAGAGCCGTCATCCTTTGAGCTGGTCGTGTTGAATTGTGCCTGAGGGATCAGGAGGTCTCCAACAGCAAGTGCGGCAACAGTGGCAACGGTGGGTGCGACGAGGTTGTTGCGCATGGCGAGGAGAAGCATTTTACCGAAGCGTGGGCTCACTGGGTGCTTGATCAGCTCTCTACCAGTGTCTGTGATCCTGCCAGTCTTCGCATCGATAGCACCCAGATTGGACAGGAGTTCCTCGGCAGTGGCCAGCTGTGAGCGGTCCGGTGGTGTAGGGAACGGGAAGTTGACCACATTGTCAATTTCCATGGCCTTCAGCTGCAGGACCGTTGACTCCAAGGGCGTTCTGAGAACCTCAGGGATGCCGTGCTCTGCGAAATAGTTCTCGAAGACAGCACTGCTATACAGGCGGTAGCAGTGGCCAGGACCGGTACGACCAGCACGACCAGAACGTTGAGATGCACTAGCCTTGGAGATCCAGTCGATTTCAAAGGTCTGAACGCCAGTTGCCGTGTCATACTTTTTCTCTTTGCTTCTGCCACAATCAAACACGTAGCGGACACCCGGAATCGTAAGGGAAGTTTCTGCAACATTCGTTGCCAGCACAATCATACGAGAGCCGTCGGGCGGATGCTGAAAGACACGCATCTGTTGCATCGTAGGAAGAGAGGCGTACAGCGGAAGGATATGCGGTTTGAGCGCGCCACGCGGTCCAGATTCGTCGTCTTCGACTTCGAACTCGGCGTCTTCAGCATCGTCGATTCCTTGGAACTCGGTGTCTGAGTCATCGCTATCTTCTCCTTCCAGGGTGTCGTTTTGCTTGCGCTGGCTGCTCTCTTCCATATCATCAAGCTCTAGGGGCATCTGATCGGAGCTTTCTCTCGCCTTGAGCATCTTGCCATATCCTGCCGTGTTGCTTCCAAGAGTATCCTTGAGACGCTTTGCGACAGTTTCAATCTCGTTCTGGCCCGTCAAGAAGACCAGGATACTGCCGGGTGGCAGCTTCTTGTGACCTCTTGCGACTTTGTTTACCGTTTCGGCAACAAAGTCTCGCTGCGTCTTGCGGCTGAAATGAACAGTGACTGGGTACTGTCGTCCCTCAGCCTCCACGATTGGAGGTGCTCCGTTTCTGAACAGTCGCTGGTTTTGCATGAAGTCTGATACTCTGAGTGTAGCACTCATGATGACAAGTTTGAGCGGGTAGTACTTCTCCGGCTCCTCCTTCGTAAGCTCATCTCGCAGGTTCACAATTCTTGACAGCATGCCAATAAGAATGTCGGTGTTGACGCTACGTTCGTGCGCCTCGTCGATCACAACAGCGGAATACTTCGAAAGGATGAAGTCTTGTCCAATCTCACGAAGCAGGATACCGTCGGTCATGAACTTCATCGCAGTCTCGCGAGAAACGGTCGTGTCGTATCGTACCTGATGTCCAACGCGGTTCTTGTACTCTTCTCCCATTTCTGTCGCCACACGCTCAGCAACGGAGACAGCAGCAACACGGCGAGGCTGTGTGACACCGATCATTCCGCGTCCGAGAGATGGCTTGTTCTCCTCCTCTGCAGCTGTCTTGTTGCCAATCAAAGCACCATACCCAGACTCGTACATCATCTGAGGAACCTGCGTGGTTTTTCCTGAACCTGTTGCACCGCACACGACAACAACAGGGTTGTTGTGAATCGCTTCCATGATCTTCTGCTCTTCTTGCACAACGGGTAGCTCCATGCGGACTTTCTGTATCTCCTCGGTTCGTGGAATCGTGATCGCGCTCTTGGGTCGAGCTGTAGTGGTCATAGGGACACTGGCAAGGGCTTGCGCAACAGGGTCGGGTGATGGTGCTCTTGGCTTGAAAGCAGCCCGAATAACAGCATCGTCTGTAGGAGCGGTCGAGGGTTGGAATCCGAGGGCATCATGTCGTTGTTCGGTGGCCCAAAGTTTGAAAGCTGATGAGCGGGCTTTTTTCTTGTTGTCCTTCCCTTCGCCTTCCTCTCCGTCGTCTTCCTCGCTCTCCTCGTCATCTTCATCCTCGCTGTCCTCCTCCTCATCCTCTGAATTGTCATCACTCCCAGGCTCCTCCTCTTCTGGTTCTGAATCAAAACCCTTGAAGTCAGACTCTTCGCTGTCGCTATTGCTCTCTGAGGCGCCATCCATGTCTTCGTCGTCAGAACCGTTCTCAATTGCACCAAACATTGAGCGCAGATCTTCTTTCGTCCTCTTTACCCTCTTGCGCTTCTTAATTACAGGTCGGCCGTCCTCTCCCATCTCGAGCGGTCTCTTGAGTCCTCCGCCAAACAAGCCACCAGATCCCACGCCATTGCTTGTTGGTTTCGCTTCCGCTGGTGGTTGCGATTTCTCTGAAGGTTTTGTCTCCACCTCTTCCTCAGATTCATCGTCTTCCTCCTCTTCTTCGGGCGCTTGCTCAGGCTCGTCCACGCTCTTCCTCCGCTCAAACAGAATCGCATCGTGATCGCCTCTGACATTGATGCCCCTCTCCCGCTCCTTCAATGCTCTTTGCAACCCTTCTCTCTTGCTTTCGTTCACGCGACCAAGCTTCTTCGCACTCTGCAGCAAACTCGTATCGACTTGCTGTGCAGCAAGCTTCTTGATCAATTCCTGGTTCTCCTCCTTTCTCAATTTCGTATCGATATAATGATCCAGACGCTTGCGCTTTTTGCTGGTGATTTTCGACTGTGGCTGCTGCGCGCGCAGTTCTTCTTGCAGTTTGCGCCTGCGCTCTTCTTTCTCAGCGGCGGTCTTCGGTAGCATGAGATCGGCGTTGGCATTTTGCTCGTCTGTCGAGGTGGGTTTCTGTTTTGCCAGACGCTTGTGCTTGCGCTCGCGAGGAACGAATTTGGGCGGCATTTTGCCGTGATGTGACAACAATTTGTTGTATGATGTAGTAGTATAGTAGCTAATAAAAGTTGACCGGCGAGACGAAAAAGTGAAGCTCTGTGAAAGTTTCCCCGCGAGCTTTCACATGCGAGGTGGATCGTCGGTGGTCCGTCCGGACCCTAAAACTTGAGGATATGGGCTACATGAGATATCAATCAGACATCAAATACTTGATTAAACACACCAACTGCAATACTTTTGGCAACATCCTATCTTCGTCCTTCGAAACTCACACAATCTCTAAATAAGACTTCTTTACACGATTGCAACAGCGAAGCAAAGAGTCAATTGATATCTGGCCTTTCCTCATACGCTTTCTGTAACTACTACCTTAAACAATGGCCGCCCCAGAAGTCCGACCAGTGCCTTTCCCGGCCCCAGCAAAGACATCTTCTGGTCTTGTCAAAGGGATTCAGACCACAGTAACCTGTACTCAATTCTCCGACAAAATCCTGCTCGCAATCTCACAAGCCGGCAAGCTTGCACATTGGGTGCATGTGCCGCTCGCCTCCACGAACACCGATCCTATGAACCCAGGCGTCTTCCACAATCACGATACTGCCAACGAGCTGCTTCCTATGACACATCTGACGGCGACGACGGTGCTGGGTGGCACCAGGCGGGACGATGAGGTTGTTGGTCAAACGCTGGCAACGACCATTGGAAGTGCAATTCTCATGCAACGTCCTCAAGAGGAGAGGATGCTCATTCTTGGTCTGGGCTTGACCGGAGCGTCGGAAATGGGAAGGGACGGTTTTGACGCCGTCGTGGGCCTTGTGTTGGAGTGTTTGTGAATGCTTTCTTGATGCCTCAGGCACTCGATTTGTTGCCTCAATCGCGCTTCACCTCGCGTGCCATCGCGAACTTGAGATGGCGAGCTCTATACGGCAACGATGTTTACCACGAAGCATGCACTTAGCTTGCCAAAGACTGATACCACCTCAGGTAAGCTCTCAGGTTGACAGACTCCGGGAGTGCATACTAAATAATCGTAGATATCACGCTCACAACACCGAGCGCATACCCATCGGTCCTGACCAAGGATGCACCTCTTCGATGGCTTAGCGTAGTCGATGTCGCTCAACTGCCTTTACATATATTACTAGGGCAGCAATACAATGTAACTACGGATGATTCAAACGCTCGAGACTACCTGGAGCGCGTATTGCTCGCTTGTCCAAAAGAGAATGAAGCCTGGTGGAAGACAGTACAACCAGAGTCGCCTTTTGGCGTACTTGTAGAGGTGGAGGGTGGTCATAAAGTGTCCAATGATGCACCGCGAATCACGGAGCTTCTCTTGATTGCTTCAAGACCTCAGCTACATCATGGACAAAGGCTCCCTACACCTCCAGCTTCCTCGCCTTACGAAAATGTTGGCCAGACTTCCGCACCCGATCAGCAGGCTCTCCAAGTTCTTGCTCTGGCCATGTCCTCAGATCTTCTTCACATTGGCAACCTTCCTTCGCCTCCGCTCTCCCCTCAATCAGACGATGCCGAGATGATTCCCGCAGTCTTCCTCCCAACTCATCTGCCAGACCCAGCCGAAACGATTCACGAGCCGCCAACGAAGAAACGCCGCACAGCAACATCCACTCTCGACGAAGCTGCGGCTCGCCGTGCCTCGGCTCGTCGTCAGGGTGGCGAGGGTATCTCCGCCGCCGCCGCTGCAAATCCCGAATTATCTCATCGTCGCACTTCCAGTAACACGCCTCTTCAGACTCGCCCATTAAGCCGTTCGCCGAGCATAACCTCCTCACGACCAGGCAGTGTGCGCGGTCCGGCTCCACTTGAGAAGCAGCCTTCGACTCTGAGTCGAGTACAGACGTCTTCCACTCTCCCTACCGAGCCACCCTCAGAAGCAAGCGCCGCAGCCCTCACCGAGAAAAAAAACAAAGACACCATCTCCCGCGTAGTCATGGCCGGCATGCGTCTCTATGGCCTATCCCAATCAACCCGCAAGCAGCACAGCAAGCAACAACACTCCAACTCCGCATCCCCAGCACCAGCCACTCCAGAACCCAACCTTACGCCCTCCGAACTCGAAGCCGAGCTACGGCGCGATCAAGAATTCACCGAAGTGTACAACAAAGCCTTCAAAAGCGTGCTGTTCACTTTCAGAGCTCACGTGCAAACTCTGGCGCTGCAAGGGTATACGGAGGCTTTGCGCGACGCGGCGGATAAGTTTCTGGCTCTGTATTGCTCGGATCCGTTGGCGCAGGGTTTGTTGGGTGGGGAGGAGAAGTTCACGCCGGGTGGGAGGAAGGCGTTTGGGAGTGCGAAGATGGAGAGGCAGGGGGAGAGTCCGTTTGATGCGAGGAGGGGGGTGGCGTGATGCCGGATGCCGAGGGCTGGTTGTGATGAATTATGAATCATTAAATAAGGGCGAATGACAAGTACACCCAAGCTTGCAAAAACCAAGTTGCTGTGAAGGGTTGAGAACAGTGATCATCCCATGGGATTATTGGAAAGATGTAGAACATGACACGTCTAGATTACGCACCTCTCGGTGTTTGCTTCATTGGCGCCAAAGTCTTGCACAATCATCCATTATCTTTGTTCATCTCAAAATCATCAAATCAACCTGGACTATGCCCTTGGTGTCCTGCATCATTCGACCGACGCCGTCCGTATGATATTTAGCCTGCGTGTCCCTCCTGAGTGGAAATCCGGAATGGAATTTATCATGAAGCAATCTGAAGATCCGAAATGCCTTGCTTGACGTCGCTGAGCACGCTGTCCTCGCCACCTTGAAGGTTCTCGCCTTCCTCTTCATCTTCGTCAGGCCCTACCTCTTCGACAACAGATTCTCGGATCTCCCAGGAGACTTTGAACCATTTCTTGACGCAAGTCAAAAGGTAAATCTGCTGCCATGCGTCAAGCTGTGCTCCGGCGTTGTCCCAGATATCTTGCATGACAGCTTCGAGGCATTGAGCATAACCCGAAGGTGTGCCAGAGAACGTGAATTCGGCTGGGTTACCTTTCGAGTAGGTGAGAAGATGTTCGGTGGTCTGGACGCTCAAGTCGAAGCAAGCGATGATGCGGCAGTCTTCGTGGCCTACAAGCAAACTAGGCGAAGTTCGATCCCGACCAACATCTAGCCAATCAGCCGAGACGACAAACATTCGAAGCATCTGCGGGATATTTCCTCTTGGTCCAGGTCCAAATTCTTCCGCGAAATATCTGAGAGGCAGTGTCAGCTGCAAGGGCAAGGCTTGCGAGGAGTTGATCCCTCCTCGTGTCATGACTTTCCTCGCGCATATTTGCCAGGCATCCGCTGCTTTCCAGTACGCCGTGTTCCACCACTCTTCGTTGCGTGCACTTTCAGCATAATTCAAAATTTCCATCAAGCTCCAAGCGGCAATCTCTGATTCTTGTCCGTCGTTTCCTACCCATGTGACTAGCCACTTCATTCCGTGCTCGCAACTTCCAAACAGTTTAGCGTAGTCGTGGACAACCATGGTGAGGCGCTTGCGACCCTTCGATTCTTCTTGAAGCAGATTCATCATCTTTACCCTGTCTGGCCTACACAGCGAAAAGTCGCCATCTCTCTGAAAAGCAGAGCCCACTCTAGCACAAATCGAGACGGCGAAGGCATTGCTCGCTATGCGCTCGAACCGCGATGATACATAATCATGGAGGTTCCTGCTGACTGGCTCCCAAAAGGCCAGCAATGGCAGATTGTAGAGAAACTTGAAACGATCTCTTGGTGTGTGAGAATCTAGCATACGAGTATGACCATCCGGTCTCGCCTGCTCTGGATGTCCCATGAAGACGGGAATCCATATACCAGGCGCGCCACCTTCGTAACGCGATGCGAGGATCGCATCGTGTGTCTCGTCCAGCATTGAATATGCTTCCTCATTCGGAATGGCCGCCTTTGATGTGACAAGAATTCCGAAATTCAACATCAGTAAAGACTGGGTCCCCTGGCCAAAGCTATGAAAGAGGTGCGGCGTGTGCTGAACTATCCTTGCGATGGCCTTAAGCGTCTCGTGCGCTAGGGAACGTTCATCCAAGGCTTCCATCCAAGATGTTGATCCGTCTTTCGAATCGCCGACTATGCAATCGTAAGCGGAACGGTGTATTCATTGGAGGCACGACCGAGTAAAGTCTTGCACGGTAGATGTATCGTCCTCGTCAAGAAACTTATGACGAACGCTTCCTGTTGAAATGTCTCTCAACGCCCATTTCGGTCTTGTGTCGTAATTGCAGACAGGGATCTCAATGAGACCCTTGCATTGCGCAACAATGCGGTTCTGCCAGCCATGGCAAACATTCGTGAAATCTTGCCACGATCTGAATGGCTGTTTGTGCAGCATGACTGTGATCAACGCAACATTCACCCAATTGCTCGCCAAGCGCAGTTCTGACTCCCATTTCAACAGATGAAAGTACACAGATATGTTGGCATGATGAACTTCGTCCAGATTTGAAAACATGTAGCGGACGATGTCCTGTAACCCCGAAGGAATGGATCTGAGGCGTTGCTGGAGCGTTTTCGCATCATCTTTGGCTTCATGTCCATTCATAAAAGATCTACAGACTAGGACCGCCCACAAGAAAATACCCTCAGCGCGACTGGTAACCTCGTCCACGAGCTTTTCATCGAAAGCGTTTCCGCAAGAGGAAAATTCGTTCTGGACAAAGGTCCTGATGTCGTTGTAATTAAGATCTTGCAGACGTATGGACTCAAATTGACTGAGCCGGGTCTCCAAAGCGGCTTCCGGCCTACTTGAGACACATAGTTTCATGCCAGAAGTGCACTGCATGGTGAACAAGGTGCGAAGTAAATCCCTGTATTGGCCTTCAAATTCATCAAGGCCATCGATAAGACAAACGACGCATTCCCCTTGATAGAAGGACAATGCCGTCGGCAGGGCTCGCAGGAGTCTCGCTTCGTTCCAAGCTCCCGCGTACCTTGTGGCGGGATCATTCTGAATGATCGGGTCGATCACTGCAGGCTTCTTTTGAGCAAGCTGGTGCAGTAAACACTGCAACATTCCCACGATACTTTTCTGAAGGTCCGATCCAGCTCGCCAGAAGAAGAAGCTGAATATATGCAAGGGACGATCACCAGCCCACACCTTCAGCAACTCGGTCGTGCGTCGATCGTTTTCGATGTACGACATCAGACTCGATTTGCCCGACCCGGCCTTGCCATTGATCCAAAACACGTTTTGGTCATCTTGAAGCCAGCGCGAAAACTTTCCCCTATGCCCTTTCCTTCCTTGAAAATCGTAGCCTTCACGTAGCTCCCCTGTAAAGATCCAATCGAACGTCTTTGATGAAGGTCCATGAATGCTGCGTTTGCGCGCGAACATTTCTGGATATTCGAGATTCTTCAGAAATGACTCATGCAGATCGGAGTTCTGGGCATGATGTTCGGCTTCGTCGAACCTGACATGCATCTCTTGTCGAGCGTCTTCTTGGATTTGTATGATCTTGCTGCTCGAGGCTTGTTGTTGGCTTTTCAAAGTCGCCAGCTTGCTGTGTGTCTCCTTGTTTGCTTTCGAAGAGTCCAAGTGCATGCTCTGGAGTTTTGGAACCAAGAAGTGATCGATGGTGTCACTCGCTTTGCCTTGTTTAGCCAACAACTCCAGAACCTTCTCGCGAGTGTCCATGCTGACGCTGGCATGGAATCTGTCCTGGCATTTCTCCAGCTTGTTTTGTAGCTTCTCGATCTTCTTTTGATCTTTCAGCGAGCACAGTGCAGCTCTTAGGGCTCCCAATGGCTTCTTCTTTGCAATGGCATGAATGTCCAGCAAAAGTGTTTCGAGCTCCCCCGCAACAGAGGAACAGTCCTGGACGGTCTGCTTCAGTGCGCGGCTTGTACCAGCAGGGCACTGTTTGACGTCCACGCCCTTCTTGATTGCGTTCAAACGCTTGATTGAAAGCTGCAACTCGGAATGGTACTCCGCGGAGCCGGTAGCGCTGTCTCGGATCTGTTTGCAGAGGACCACAGTCTTCAGTCCGAAGTCGATGAATTGAGCGGTGGCAGCTGCTATGCTCAAGATCGTGATGGGATCCATCGTGACTCGAAATGCTGGTTCGATTCGCAGCTTTCGTTAGGAATAGTAGCAGTGCCTTTCGCCAATATCCGAAGATGTAAGCACGAATGAGGTTTCCCAATCTGGAGGAGTTGGCCTGTTTTCGACTCCTTCTATGAATTTGCGGTTTGTGGATGCAGAAGGCGTGAGCGGCGGTGAACACTTTTCCTCGTTTGGGTGTGATCAAGTCCAAAGGGATGTTCTTGGAGAGCGAGATGTTGCCATCACGGAGCGACGAGGACCAGGCTGAGGGCTGTACCACCACACAGCTCCATCATCACAGCCTCGCGATGCATGCACCCCGCCTCTTGAGGAGAGCTGAACATGTTCAGCCTGGCGGTCGTCTAGTGGCGTGAGTCTTTCTTGCGAGCTCTTTCGGACTGTAAGGCGGTTTGATTCAAGTAGTATTGATAGAGAAAAGGCCGTCAACATCAGAAATTTCCGAAATCACCAGATTGATTTGAGAGTCCAAGAATTCGCATCATGATTTCGACTGATGAATATCCTGCTGAGCCAAAAGCTGTACCATGTGTGATGCGTTGGCCGCGCGCCACCCGGTCCTCAAGCGTTCTTGTGCCTTGTAGATATATGTGATAGGGTAAAATCGTTTTGATTGTCGGATGATATGGACTTCCATTCCAGATTGGTCCACGCAGGATCCCGCGGACCCCGCATCCTTCGCGTCCTTCGCCTCGTATTGAAAGATCAGGATTCCTGCATTTGCATCATTCAAATAGTGTGAATTTGTGCGCACAAGCCTGGCCGTTGTGCAGGCAGCAGTTTTCATCTGCCTTGTTGAAAAGCAACCTGGTTTCCCTTTGTGAACCATTGCGTTTTGCGAGCCTGTTGTTGCCATGCTGTTCGAAGACTGCTGTCTTCTTGCGATGCATGCAATTCCGGACTCCATGCGAAGTGACCAATGAGACAATGACGGCCAGTAGCGTTCTACGACGCTTGTTTCGACATGTCCTGGGAGGTAGAGTCCTCTCGTCTCGAAGCTGACTGCGTGCAGGCATTGTTATCGCAAGCCACTACACGATGGTATAGCAACTTTCCAAGGTCTTGGCTTTGCCACAATGGGGATATTTTGTGCTACCGAACGCCAGACTTCATCTGGTATCGGCTGCCAGACCATATCGCTATGCCGTCGTCGTCAGCACCTGCAAACACCCCCGGAAGGATTATTGCCGAGTCGCTTATCATCTTCGACCCTAGTCGTTCGCGATAACGCGAGCCTCTCGGTCTTGCTCCCTCGCAGCGCAACAGCCTTCGAAATCAAGCAAAAAACGGACAAGGCACCGGTCGACAAAGAAGCAGGCAAAGCATCACCGGCGCCGCGACACGGCCGGAGAATCCTGGAGTGCTGTGGAGATTTGAGACTTTGACCCTTCTTATTACTTCCAGGCCGCGCACGTGTGGCCGTGTGTTCGGCACGTGGAGACCCAAAAAGATGGGCGAAGCCCTCAAAACTCTGCGCGATTGGCAAACCTTCTAGGCTGCGCCACCGACGTCTCGCAGTAAGATTCAATCGCATCTTTTCTGGAGACATCTAAACAAGGCTTCATTCAAGATACCGCAGAATGTACTGCAAATGGCAGTCATCTATAATCCCCCTTCCGCGGAGAGGATTGCAAGTCTCCCCGATTCCCCGGAAACATTGAAACTTGAGATCGTCACCAGAGGTCCGTTCGCGTATCCGGTACGCCAATACAAGACGACTTGGCATCGACGCCGTCTTCAGTAGTGGGCCATGGCATCGCGGCATGGGCATCTGCCCTCCCCTCAGGGCCAACGACGCCTACTCGATCAGCTCTTTCCTGGGTATACTAGCATCTCTTGCTTTGGTTGCAGGTTGCAGGTAGGAGGTGTCTTTCTCCGCTCTTCCCTGTCTTTGTTCGCATTCTTACCAACTATCTATCTCCCCTATATCCTTACATCATCATCTCCTATCATTCAGAACTTTTCACGACCAGACAGGCAGAGAGCAGGCCTCCCCGCCAACAGGGCGACCATCGCCCAAGCCGTTCGCGGCCATTCTCCCTGACACTCTCGCCCGAACATGCTCTCCCAACGCCCAAAGACTCGGATAGCCCTCATATTCCTCGCCGTGGCCGTCAGTCTTTCGCTCATTCTCCTGATCATACACCAAGCCTTCCTCCCGATCCTCGCCTGGTTCATACCCTCTCTCGAAGTTCCTTTCTACGACCTCGCAGTCTACGGCGCATACCCTGCACAGGAACACGTCTCCTTCGACACGCCATCATCACAGCCGAACCTGGTAAAATGGGACGAGCAGTGCGATAGCGGGAATGTCTTTGTCACCCTCAACGGACCCTCAATAGCGGACCCTGGCCCGACCATCTACGATGCGCGAGGAGGATTGGTTTGGACAACGACCGAGTATGGCGTGGTGTTGAACATGCGCTTGCAGCAGTACAAGGGGGAGAATTACCTGACCTTCTGGGCGGGTAGGAAAGCCGGAACGATGGGACAAGGAAAATACTTTATATTGGACAGCTCGTACAATGTGTCGCGGACTTTCGACGCCATCGGAGACAACTTGCACGGCGACTTGCATGAGTTCAAGCTCACGGATGAGGGAACGGCTCTTATCACGGTCTACACTGCAAAGCAGGTAGATCTTACAGACCTGGGCCACTGGCGCGGCAAAGATGGTTGGGTCGTAGACTCAATGTTCCAAGAAATCGATCTTGAGACGAACGACTTGCTTTTCGAATGGAGCGCAAGCGAACACTTCCCACCAGCCGAGAGCTACATGACCAACCCCTTCGGCGGCTACAGCGAGTCCTCACCCTTCGACTCCTTCCACATCAACTCCGTCGACAAAGAGCCCGTATCAGGAAACTACCTAATCTCCTCGCGCCACACGCACACAATCTCCCTAATCGACGGCAAATCTGGCGAAGTGCTCTGGCAACTAGGCGGCAAGCACAACTCTTTCAAAGACCTGAGCGACGGCCTCGCAACAGATTTCAGCTGGCAACACGACGCTCGCTGGATCGGCCTCCCCTCCCAAGCCAACGGCGAGGAAGGCGTGTACACCATCTCCTTCTTCGCCAACGGCATGGCGGGCGCCCTGCACGTCGACGCCTCGCACAGCACCGCGCGCATCGTACGCCTCAACACCAACGACATGACCGCCGAGCTCATCCAATCCTACGCCAGCTACCAGCGCACGCTGGCCTCGTCGCAGGGCTCGGTGGAAATTCTGCCCAACGGCAACGTCTTCGTCGGCTGGGGTGCGTCCGCCGCCTGGACCGAGTTCTCCCCGGATGGCACCCTGCTTTGCGAAGCGCACTTGGCCGCGTCCAAATCCTTCCCCTGGGAGAGGGTGAAATCGTACCGCGTCTTCAAAACAGACGAATGGGTCGGCAAGCCCAGCTGGCCCGTGAGTGCGCGCATCAACAACGGCAAAGTGTTCACGAGCTGGAACGGCGCGACGGAAGTGGCGAGCTGGGAACTTCAGGGCCACAAGAGCGCGTCCGACAGCGCAGAGGAAGAAAGCGACTGGCGCGCCATCGACGTGGTCGAGAAGACTGGCTTCGAAGACTCCATCTCCCTCCCGTCTTCGAGCGAAGGCTGGATGGCCTACCGCATCGCGGCGCTGGACAAGGATAAGAACGTCCTCGGCACCTCATTACCGGCGGAGCGCGTATTGAGCGGAAGCTGGAGTTGGAAGCTCTTCGTCTTCGCGCTCGTGGTATCTGGCGTTGTGGCGCTTGCGTATGGCGTGAGAGTTTTCCTGCGCAGGAGGAGGGGTTACCAGGCTGGTTTGTTTGCTTGGGATAAAGATGGATGGGCGGCTTCTTCTGGTGCGAGGTATAGTCCTTTATGATCTTGGATCAATTCGTGGGTTTTGTTGGAGCATGGTTTTCTTCGCATCTTGGGCATTGAATTTTTGGTTTGTACATAGGTACACACGCGAGGCATACACATGAGTTGTGCATAGCTTTCTGGAGTTTTGGGGAGTGTGAATAGGCTGGAAGATGTGTTTCTACTACTTGTATCGAATTACCAAGAAGATTGGTCTGAATATGTGTATATCCTCTTCCCATTCCTCCCTCCATTGCCCTTTCAATCGTGTATGCCTTGTCATTGCCCGAGAGTCTTCGGGATATTTCTGGCAGTCTCCCCAATGATAACATGATCTCCAATCGACGAAGATTTCGCGGTATAGATGCCGACTCTTGGCTGGCTCAGCATCTCCACCATGTCATTCAACCTCGAAAGGCCCACAAGGCATCAACTCCGACTTATCGTCTTCTTCAAATCACCCGTAAATCCCAGAGAACGCACTCATATCCCCTACCTCTCTCAAGCACCCCTCACGTCACCCTCCCAAACCTCCTCCCCCCGCCACCACCCCCATCATAACCCTGATCCCCACCGCCCGAACCACCCTGACTCCCCGGCCCGGGACTCGCCGACCTCGCCGCCCCCCAAAGCCTCGCCTTCAACCTCTCCTGCGCCGTCGAGCCTCCTCCACCACTACTAGGCGGCGGGGAAGGATCCGCCGCGCCAGCACCGCCGTTCCCCATCTTCGCGCTCGCAACCGACTGGAAACTCTGATAACTGCCCGCGCGCTGGGAAGGGAGTGGTCTCGCACCAGCCGGCGGCGCGAGCGAACTTGCCGGCACAGGCTGTTGCTGCTGCGAGGGAGGGGCGCGGCGTCCGGCGCGTAAGCTCTGCGGCGCCTGGGGAGGCGCAGCGGCTGAAGAGGCAGGCGGGTCCCAGAGGTCGTTCAAGCTGCCTCTGTTCCCCTGCGGCTGGCCGGCTTGGAGGTGCGAGCCGTACTGGCTGCGGCCGCCGGCGCTGGTGAGGTAGCCTCCGGCCTGCTGGTTGGGTTGGGGAGTGTGAGCGCGGCGGTCGTTGGGGTCGGGAGGCAGCCAGGGGGGGAATGGGCGGGCTTTTTCGGTGTAGTAGGCGCGTAGGACGCGGGAGATGTGGCTGTCGTCGGGGGTGTCGCCGTCTTCTTCGTTACTGAGGAGGGTGCGGCGGAGAGAGGCGTAGCGGGAGGTGGTGTTTGTTAGGAGGTTGGAGAGGTAGGAGGACATGGTTGCTTGTTGTTGAAGGGAGGGCTGTGATTAGGATGCCTCTTGGGCGGGGAGGTGGTTTTGAGTGGTGTCTTCAGTATGTTGTGGGAATGAACGTGGTTGTATTGGTGTGTGTTGATCAGGTATGGATTGTTTTTGTCGGTGTAGAATTGAATAGTGAGATGTAGCAGTTGGCGGTGGATTAACAAGTGAAGGTGGGGCAAGCAAAGCGTGGAGAAGTCGTGGCGTTGCTGTGCCACTCTAAACATGAAGAAAGTCGTCGGTGAGACAGACACCTTGAGCGAGGCTTGCAATTGAGGAAGTGCTTATCATGATTAACTGTACGACATTGACAATTGTAAATCCGTCTTCAGATTGTTCTAGAAGGTTGACCACATCATGTCGCGCAAGCACTTCGACAGACTGGATCCATCGATGGGTCGTCGGTCGGTCGATCAATCGATCACATGTCCTCTTAAAGCGACGCTCCAATCTATTGACGACAACGACATAGAATCCACGAGGTAGTGACGAAGAAAGAAGCGGGGAGAAGATCATATAGTTGCCGCATATCCAACCATGTCTTCATTCATTGTGATACTAGACCAGCCGCACAGGATTTCAGACATCGTAAAAGATTCAGTTGTTGGAAGACACGCCTTGATCATTTACATGGAAAAATCCGTCGCAAGCAATCTTGCATTATGTAGGCTACCTTGGCTGACGATGATAGAATCAAGAAGTATTAGCAAGAGACTGACCACATTCGTTGCAGGGGTATCGAGTTCGACGACTGAAGGGGTTGGTAGGGTAAGGGTACGCTCGCTCGTTCACTCGCCCAACTTCATTATCTCCAACACCAACAACCGATTCTGTGCTGCTATACTCCCTCCTCGACCATGTTGCGGCAGCGTCTAGCTGGGAGAGGTGTCGCAATTCCCAAATCCCATGACACTAGCCCACGCCCACATTGGCCCACCCATCAAACCCAACGTGCTTACCACGTTCCCACGCATGACAAAGCCCAAAGTCTACACCATATAAGCCCATATAACCACAACTCTAAAGCATCAAACCAACAAGATCAAATAGAATGACCGACCTAATCTGCAATTGAGTTACCCGTACCTGCCAGAGGTGCAATAAATGACCATGGAGTTTTCCGCTGTTTTGTTGACTTGGAGATATTATCGACTGTCGGTTTTTCGAATATACCAGTGACTGACTCTTTTGAACGCACTCTTTCTTTGATCGATTGATCGATCAATCAATCATACTTGGGACCTGTCCTTACCGTCTTGTGCAAGTACCATCACCTTTCGATCAACGAACTGCACTCAAGTCAGTGAGAAATCGCAACTCACCTTGCTCCATCCCCTCCAAGCACCCAACGATCAAATAACCAACGCCTCCGATTCCAACACCACCCCAACAACCTCACCACACAATGACCAACTACGCGTATTTCAAATCGACCTTCTCCCCAACCCCGATCCCCACGTCCTCCACTGGCACCTCACCCAGCATCAACTCGCCGGCCCCGCCGACAGCAGCACCATCTTCCCCGCCGGGTCAGGTTTCGTGCCCGACAACGCCGCCCCCTCCGGCCCCTACTACGACAGCGCCGACCTCGCTTTGCCGTGCCACAAGGCCAAGCCGAACGGAGGGCGCAAGTCGCTCGCGCGCCTGAGGAAGAAGCTGAGGGGGCGGAATCCGCTGACTGTTTCGACGAATCCTGTCGAAGACGACGGTGATGTCGACGCCGTCAGTGTTAACGGCGAGGACGGCGACAAGGCGAGCGTCCGGCCGTGCCACTGTGGCTCGGAAGCGTGGAGGGACGTGGCGGATGGGGAGGCGATGGCGTGGGGGTTCAGGGATGAGGAGAAGCCTTGGTCTGGGGTGGATTTTCAGAAGGGTGTGCCTCGTCCTGTTGATAGGAACAGGAGGGAAGATGGCACGCCTGTCGGCAGCGTGGCTGATGCTGTGAACGCTGCGCTGGCGAGGAGGGCTGTGCTGAATGATGGTGCTATCGTCGCGCTTGGACTCAAGGCCGCGACGCCTGGAGCCAGGAAGGCATCCCGTCTCTCAGCGGCGGCGCCGGCGTTTGTGATGCCTTGCATCCAAGAGGAGTGTGCGGTTGAGTATGCAGGTGAGGATAGCACCTCCATCATGTTGAAGGAGATCAGCACTGACATTCCGCCAGGCTATATCTTGCACCAAGCAGGAGCTGCGGGTGCGGCGACTATCCCCAGCATCGTCATCACACCGCCAGGCCAGCTGAGCGCCTGGTCGACGTCGGCGGAGATTGTCGAGGTGTTGATGCCGACGCGTCCAGTTGGTTCGAGTGGTCTCCGGAGGACGATGTCGGTGTGTGGGGGCGACTATCAGCGCCCCTGGAGACGTGGTAGCTGCTGATGAAGCTGGGAATTTGACCGGAAGAAGGTCAGCAGTGCCATGTCGTGCGCGGAATCTTTTCGGCGTCGGAGGGTGACTTGACCGAAAGACGACGGCTGAGCGGAGGCATATGTGCTTTGAGGATGGCTGTTTTATGTTCTCCCTCCTTCTTTTTCTGGTAATGATATGACGGGGTGATTTCTTGGTTTTCTCAATGTCGCTGCGATGGATCCAAAGCAGGCGAGCGATGGTATTATCTCCAACGATATATTGTTTGTCGGGATTCTTCTTTGCTCTTTTCTTTCTTCGATTTTGATTTTTCGGCGGTATGTTCTGTAAAGTCAGCAAAATTTATTGATGTTAATAAAAAAACGAAAAGATCGAAAACTGTTGAAGTCCTCGTGAATGTCTGCAAACCTGCCGTCTCTACCAAAAGAGAGAAGTAAGCATCTCTCTCTGATCAGAAGACCACCACCCAAAAGAGCGTGTCAGATATCACCTCCTCTCTCCTGCTCTCGAGAGAGATAGACCAAACAAACCTCAAATTCTCAAACCCACAAAAAGCGAGCTCGAGCAAACAAACCACCAAGAAACCAAGCCGCCAAACAGTTGCCCAGGACTGTAAGGTACTTACTCATACCCACCCCTCCATCTCCACCTCCACTCACACCTCCACCTCCACAAGCACAAGGCCCAGCGCTTTCAACCCCCAAAAACACCAAGAAGACAAGCCTCCATCCCCTCCAAAACCTCCGCACGAAACGAGCGGCCGTTGCGGCTCGGCGGGGTGAGGTTGAATTCCGTTTTTCTGTTCTGGAGAAATCGAGGTTTCGAGGCGTCTGGCGCGTAAGAGGTAGAAGGAGGGTAGGAAGTTTCTCCATGCATGCATCGAAAGCTGCACAAGCGAGTAGGCGAAGAAAGAGGGGAAAGACAAGGGGGGAGGTGTAGCAAATCAAGAAAGGACTTGGGAGGAAAAATTCCACAAACCAGACATTCGAGGTGGTAGTTGTGCATATTCGGCGCGCGTGACTGTCTATTGAGCTTGAGCAGGATCGCTGGCTCGCTGCACTGCCCGCGTGGCAGACTCGTCTATCTTGTTAGACTAGACGAGAGGAGCAGGAGGGGAGAAGGAGCTGGAGTACTGCATGACAGGCCGGCATGTCAGCGGCAGGTTTGCGGAGTTTTTTGTTCGCAGAGCAGGTAGCTGGGTTCTGATCGCTGTTTTGTGAGCGAGTGAGAAGTCAAGGAATGACATGCCGAAGAAAGATGGCAGGAAAGCCATCCGTCTTCATTCGCAAAGCATCCGTTGGCATGTATCGGTCGGAAGATCATCCGATCGGCTTCTCAGAACGAGAAGAGAAAGCACCTCAATGGCCAGCCAGCTGGCCAGACCAATCTCCTCGGCGCGATGGAGCGATTGGGGAAAGTCATGCGAGAGTTGCAACGAGCGACACAGGCCGACAGAACGAAACACGTAGACGAAACAGACAAAGTGGGAAGACAGCGGCACTTTTGCGGACTTTCATGAGGTATTAATATTATCAAACACCAGAGATGACGGTAGTAGCGTATACGTCTTCGGCCCTAAAGAGAAGGAAGTCACGGGGGAAAGGGTTGTGTATTGAAAGAGAGCGGGATAGCAGGAGAGGCATGAGTGGAAAAGGCGGTAGTTGAAGGCAAGCAAGGCAAAAGCGGCAAATGGCTCCGACGATTGAACGAGGAGCGGGCGAGAGATTTTCTAGAAGCAGTTGAAAGATCCCGCGTCACTTGTCGTTTTAGTCAAGACAATAGAGTTGCGTTGCGCGGGGGAGAACGGTGGCGCGGTTTTTGGGCTGAAGGCTGGGCGTGGAGTCTCCAGGAGGAGAATGGTTGGCATTGTGTTGGCATTTCTACTGTGAGAGCATGAAGGTCGTGTGAGGAGAGCTACGAGTTGGAAATGGCTCTGCTGTGTTGATATTTACTGCTGATTCAGAGCTCTATCATGGTAGCTGGCAGAGCGATCATTCCAGCAGACTTTACAAGCCATTTTTCAAGTCGAATTGATGAACACGCTCTTACATCACCACTCGGCATCTCTTTGCCGCTCGCTGTCTCGTCTCTCCGTCTGTCCTTTCGATCTGTACTGTGGCGCCAGCTTTCCCCACACTATCCATCCATTCGCTGCGGCTAGAGCTCCGAGGGCAGATCAATCATCATACAAACAGATGCGAGTCTCGCTGCTCCTCTCTCGCTAGAGCCATTGATCCTACTGCCTCTCTCTCTTCCGCAATAATTCCACTCGTGTGACAGCTTTGCTCTTGCGGCATCTGCTTTCCTGCAGCCCTTTGAGCCCTTCCGGTAGGCTTTCTCTCCAATGCCACCTCTCGGCTCGGATACTACGGGCCATCAGCGGAAGCAGGGCAAATCACTCGCTCTCCGGCCCTCTCTTTCAGTAGTCCCTCTCAGGTCAGGGCCCTGCCATGCGCATCCTGGGACTGTCGAGACTCGCATGCATGCATGAAATGCAAATGCCATGCAAAGACCCCGCAACTTCTTCCAAGAGAGTAATAAACTTGCAAGCAGGGGGGATTGCATATCCCAATTGCCGTGTTGTGCATGTAGCTCCCAGTATACGATGTTCCCTTAGCAATAACAGCATTTCAATCAATCATGGGCAACAGTTGGATAGACAGACATCCGGATAGACAGACAGAAACAAGTGGGGTTGATGCGTCAGCTGTTCCGGCGTCTGTCCATGTCCATCCATCTCCTCGACCGGTCCATGGAAGATCAGTTGCCGGAAGAGGGTGCGAGGGGATGGTACTCCCGTAGTGCTACTGGTGGTGGTGGTGCTGGCAGTGCTGCTGACTCTCACTGACATCCGCGTATCAATTGCCCCCTCTATCTCAATCAGTTTCCACTGAGCCGACGAAAGGGCGCGCGCGGACGAGCACAGGTTCAGTTCTCGTTACCTAGCTCCAATGCTCTATCAGGCCAGATCCATAGCAATCCCCACTGCCGGGGCTGACGAGTGGCCTCACGTCGGTGTGTAGAGCTTTGTCGATGCCTGAAGAGCTGGCCGGTCGTGTGTATAAAGAGAGTGTGAGAGAAGCAGCGATGGGAGATGCTTCTTCTCTTTCCCCTCATTCGCAACATCCGAATCCAAAACTTCCCTCCAGCAAGCAACAACAATCCGCTCGTCCATCCACCACTACCGTTTCACCTCTCTCGTCTCGTTTGACACAAACTCGAACTAGTCTGCTACTGCCACTCAAATCACTCGCCCTCATTCCCTCCCTCTCCACCGCACCGCGCATTCGCCGCAGCATCCCAATTCCCCCGCCGTACCCGGTAAGATTACCCTGCCCGCGTCATATCGCCCGATCAGGCGAAGTGGTGATGATGGCTGCATCTCTGCCTCTCCAACGGAGCACGAGCCTACCACTCCCCATCTGTGTGGAGATGCCGCTCGCCAGCCGCCGCCCTCAAGCCTGTCTGGCTCGTGTCGGTGCTCACAGCAAGAGACCCACATTTCTATGAACCCTGCATTGCCTCTCTGTTGTCTCTGCCATCTCCAGATCACAGCAAGCTAACTCGATGACGGTCTGCCTAGGTAATCGCCGCATCGAATACATAACCACCACCTCGCCCGTCGACCATCCTTGACTTTCTCTCTCTCCTCACACACCTCCAACTCTCTCTTCACACATATTCACAATGGTATTTACTCGTTCCGCCATCAACCTCGCCCGCCCGGCCGGCTCGCTGCTCGCCCAGCGCGCCGCGCCCCGCACTGCCTTCTCCAACAAACTTGGTGGGGTTAGAACGCTGACGGCCTCTTCCTCCCGACAGGGCAAGGTTCTTCTCTGCTTGTACGATGTAAGTTGCGATAATCCATTCAATGATGTCGTTTGAAGCTCCGTTGAGCTTCACTCGAGCTTCATGCTAGCCATTGAGCCTTTTCCAGCAACATACTAACAACAATCCTCTCACAGGGCAAGGAGCACGCCAAGCAGGAGCCTCGTCTCCTCGGTACCACTGAGAACGAGCTCGGTATCCGCAAATGGCTCGAGGACCAGGGACACACCCTCGTCACCACCTCCGACAAGGAGGGCGAGAACAGTGTCTTCGAGAAGGAGATGGTTGACGCCGAGGTCATCATCACCACTCCGTAAGTTTCCCTTGCGAGCCACTCAAACCGCCACAACCCAGCCATTGGAACAGCTCCAACGAGTCAACAAACAATCTCCAAATTCTAACAAAACACCCAGCTTCCACCCCGGTTACCTCACCGCCGAGCGCCTGAAGAAGTGCAAGAACCTCAAGATCGCCGTCACCGCCGGTATTGGCTCCGACCACGTCGACCTGAACGTCGCCAACGAGACCAACGGCGGCATCACCGTCGCCGAAGTCACCGGCTCCAACGTCGTCTCCGTCGCCGAGCACGTCGTCATGACCATCCTCACCCTCGTCCGCAACTTCGGTCCCGCCCGTGAGCAGATCGCCCGTGGCGACTGGGACGTCGCCGAGGCGGCCAAGAACGAGTTCGACCTCGAGGGCAAGGTTGTCGGCACCGTCGCCGTCGGCCGTATCGGTGAACGTGTCCTGCGCCGCCTGAAGCCCTTCGACTGCAAGGAGCTCCTCTACTTCGACTACCAGCCTCTCAGCGCTGAGAAGGAGAAGGAGATCGGCTGCCGTCGTGTCGAGAACCTCGAGGAGATGCTCGCCCAGTGCGATGTTGTCACCATCAACTGCCCTCTCCACGAGAAGACTCGCGGTCTCTTCAACAAGGAGCTCATCAGCAAGATGAAGCCTGGTACGTCTCACCTCCCGACCCTCCCAAAAATCAACCTCCCACTAACCTCAACTCCCAGGCTCCTGGCTCGTCAACACCGCCCGCGGCGCCATCGTCGTCAAGGAAGACGTCGCCGACGCCCTCAAGTCGGGCCAGCTCCGCGGCTACGGCGGTGACGTCTGGTTCCCCCAGCCCGCACCCAAGGACCACCCCCTACGCACCGCCAGCTACCTCGGCTGGGGCGGCAGCGCCGGCAACGCCACCGTTCCTCACATGTCCGGTACCTCGCTCGACGCCCAGAAGCGCTACGCCGACGGCACCAAGGCCATTCTCGAGAGCTACTTCAGCGGCAAGCACGACTACCGCCCCGAGGACCTTATCGTCACCAAGGGCGACTACGCCACCAAGGCTTACGGCCAGAGGAACAAGAAATAGATGGCTCGCGTCTGAGGGTGTAATGAAGAGGAGGAAGGAACACCAGGGGATGAGGATACTACTACTACGTGGAAAGGCTTTCGCATTATGAATTCTTGCGGGTCCGACCTGAATTGAAGAAGAAGAAGAAGAAGAAGAAGAAGAAGAAGAAGAAGAAGAAGGAAAGGCGGCGATTGCTGATTGATCGATCTCACTGCATGCCAGCCAGTAGCTAGCGGGATATTTTTCTCTTTTCTATGCAAATGCCATGATTCTGTTCACAAAGAAATTATCTGCCTCGATGTCATCGATGTCATCGAACTCCACGCCGCCCTCTCTAGGTTACTGACTCTACTGATGCAGACTGAACCCAGCTACCTCCCAAGTTCGCTCTGCAGGACAGGGTGGAACGACCGAAGGACAATCCAGCCCACGACGATACCACGACAAGAGCGAAAGCTCTGCAAGACGTAAGACGCACCACGCATGAAGCACAATGCAACAGACTCAGCGCCGACACAGCGCCGACCTGACACTGACACATGCACCAGCACCAGCCTCAGTAAGTCGGAACCTACCTAGTAAGCGGAGCCACAACGTCCTTCTCGTAGAGGAAAAGAGCAACATTGTAGAGATGAGCGAGGCAAGAGGATAAGAGCGCGATTATGGTTCGAGGACAAGCAATGAATTGCGAGCCGACACGGCCTTTTTCGTTTCGATGGTTTTCCTCATTGGACATTCGTCGCTGAATCTGTGCTCTTAGAATCACGCGGTTGGGAGGCGTCGAAAGGCGAACTCCCGTTCTCCTCATGAGTTTGAGCAAGGCGAGTACTTGACTTTGTCAATCGAAAATAATACTCTTGAAGGAGGTGTTCGGGACAATGAGGGATTTGATGTGCATCCCATCGACATGCGCACATGTGCATTTCTCGCTGGCTTGCAATAGCGACGTGCGGACTGATCGCATTCGATGGGAAGGGCGTGGACGTGCAGGGATCTTGACTCGCGAGAGTTGTGGGTGTAGCGTACCCTTGATCGCAATTGAAGAAATGATGACTTGTCGTTTTTGAGGGTATTCAGGCAGAGATCTGAGAAGTGTTCGATGTTGTGTGATTGGGTCACTCCCGCGGGCAACAAGGTAGGAGGTAGAGTTGTGAGATGGTCAGGTGGGAAGCAGATCTCATTGGGTGTGCGTGTACAATGACTGACATGTAGCTGCCTTGTCAAGTACATGTATGTGCGCGTGCGATTCGCAAGTGGCATAATCCGCGTGCTTAAGACCACATGCGTGATATTCGGAGAGCAGGAGACGTAATATCTAAGTCAGCACAAGGTGGCGGTGATGGTGGTGGTGGGAATGATCAATGCCGTCTATTCCCCTTGACGACAAACAATACCGCAGCAAAAGAACCAGAATTGACTTCCCTCCCGGAAAAGAAGCGCGGCCGACACCCTCAATTTTTCTTCGGACTTGTATCCTCTCTCGTCTTGCCGTAGTCGATGTTCGCTGTGCCATGCCGTGCTGCACTAGTCCTGCTGACTACGATTCTCGCTTCTCGCTTCTGCGCTTCAGCGGCTGCTTACCTCATTAATGACTTCGCAAGAGTGACAGGCAGACGCTAGCCCGGGGCCGTAAAGAGACGAGGCGTGGGCTACCTCCTAGGCTGCAGTAGTTAGCGATACCTAGTGAGCAAGTCGGCTACGGGAATTTGTTTGATTGGTGGTAGCGTTTGTGAGAGAAAGGGAAGGGTGCCTTGAGATGCGGTACCCTATACATGCTTGGTTCCCGCTTTCGCGCCTTTTATAAAGATGCCTAGCGATTTGAGCGTTTCTGCCTCAAAGACAACCGAATGCGTTTGCGATTTGACTGTTCGAATGATTACGTTAGCCGCAAGTCATGCACTTCGCTGCGCATCTCGCGCGTAAGGGCAAAAACAAGGCAAAATGACGCGTAGAAGCGCCGTGCAGGTGCATTGCATTCGCGAGACCAAGCTAGAGAAATATTACCGTCCGCGCACTTGGGACATGTTGCCTGTTAAGATGAATCGTTTCGCTTCGCTTCGCTTCGCAGATAGCCGAGTCGCACTTGTCAGTAGCTGCTTGCAGACGAAATGTATTTCTGAATTATTATTGTTGTGTTTTTCTCAGGTGTTTGGCGGGTCATGTGGTTGCCCTGCTGTACAGGGCGCTTATGCGCTTATCTCTGTGATGATTATACTCCTGGGCATTGATGAGCTGATGACTTACGGCCGCTGGATGACCATAACATCTGCATGCACGCTACACTTCATTGACGAAGAGCTCCGGAGAGGTCCGAGAATATGCATTATGCATGTCAAAAAGTGAGGCAGTATTTTCGCTGCTGCTTGCTGCCCTGTAGCCTTCGGAGGCAGGCAGATAAGCCTCCGACGTGTATGAATGCGACGTTGCATTGACGGACAGCCAGAAATCCGAGTCCGTGATCCTACGAGACGTCCCACTCGCATCCTTTGAGATACGGATTGTGGTGCTTTTCTGCATGTTGGGGGGAGATCGGCACAAGGCAGTGAAACTGGGGCTGTTTTGTTAAGGGTTGGTGCTGCGATATGCGAGTCCTGGGGTGGCGCTGTTCTTTGAGGCTGGAACTTGGATTTGGATTTGGATTTCTTTCGGACGCCTCAATCCCACGACTGCGTGAATGCCTTGAGGGAGTCGAAACGCCATTGTGTTTCGTTGTACATGTAGGCAACAGTCGTGACTCGATCTTGGGCTTTGCTGTTGTCAGCGGGATGTGGACGGTGTTGTGACAGATGTGAGATGAGGTGCGTCCGTCGACTTGTAGAAGGGTGTGAACAGATGTCCATTCGGGCATGACTAATCGAATGACTCTTCTGCCTTGGGATGCGCATGCAGGTTGTACGACGTGTCTTGAGGTACATCTTCATGCCATAATGATTGGCCTGAGGATGGTCTTTACTCAATTCATGACAGTTCATGTTCAGCCTTTAGAGATCGCATCTCAACCGCGAGACGACTTTGAACACGTATACCAACATCTGCCGGTGGAAACATCCATGACACTCCTTTCGGAGAATACAGACTCGCGTGCACCGCCAAGCTGCAAGTCATACGCAAGTAGCCTATGCGTACTGAGGCATCATGTTTGCGAAGCGCCGGTGTGTCGGCACTCATGACGAACATTCGTCCACTCAATCGCAGCCACAGATCGGCAATGTCGTCTGTAGGGCTGCAGTAGTACCAACGACCCGCTACCTCTCTCGAGATGGTGCAAGGTCGGTCTGAGATTGGACCTGCGGCGGGAAGGAAGGCCGTTTCGGTTTCGTAGTGCCGGGGGGCGCGAGCAACGAACCACAGCCGCGGATTCGCGCTCGAAACCCAACACAAATAGCAGCACGAGCTGTGGCAGCAGCTGTGGCAGGGTGTGTTAGAATAATGTGACGCACGGCGAGCAGAAACAGATGCGATTCCGATCTTAGGCAAAGCTGTAAACGGTGAGACGTCGCGACTTGCAGCGTCGAAACGCCTCACTTCCAATCTCACGCCTTGCCCGATTAGGCAAGAGGGCAGCAATGTGCGCCAAAAATAGCTCAGCCTCTTTTCTGCCCCATTATTCTCATCAGGTCAGCACGCACTACTGACACTACCACGACCAGCTCGCTCACCTAGCGGAACATGCAGCCTGTGCATGCCGATTCGATAGTCTCATCGACCGCAGCGCAGTCTAACTAGCCTCGTGGTAGACACCGGATGCTGAGAAAAGCATCACCCTTCTTCGCCGTCGCACGCACCCGGCTTAGCGTGCTGGAATAAGGTACATACTACCTCAGGACGTACTTCGCGACTCTTATGCAGCGGCCACGCGACGACCCTGCAGGTCTTCCTGGACTGTTACTGGGTACCTGCGGCCAATCCTTCGGGGCCCGTACTATGTACCTTGGTGTCATGGCCCCAAGATGGGTGTGGCAGTGTGGCTCGTGTAGGCAACTTCTCTTTGCTCGACGAAGGCTTGGAATAGCATGACTGTGTCCCATCTTGCGGACATGCAAGGTGATGTTGCCGGCTGCGAAGCGCCATTGGCCGCAGGGCTATCGAGCTGGAAAAAGGTAGGATTGTACTTTTTTACGCTGAAGGAGCCGGCCTTGCAGGTGGATTGTCAGGATTGAGATGCTCGACGAGTATATGTATCTGCCATGTCGCCACCACAGATCATGCTTTTCTTCCATCATCAACATCAACATCTTCATCATCCAAGACCAGCATCGAGCTTCACAGCCGTTTTCCTTTGTCTGCATCGATTAAGCATTTTCCTTGAGCCATTTTCTCGATCACGACTCTTCGACTTTACTTCATCGTCAACAGCTGCATTCTACTTCCCGTCTTCGACAAGCACAAGACAGACAGTACGCAAAAGATTTCAATATCTCTTTTGTTCATCTCGAGTTTCTTTTCCTCTTCGAAGCTCCGTCTCTTTTCTCAATACTCTTCTCTTATCTTTCTCATCAAGTCAACAAGCAATGGGTCGCGTACGTGACAGACAGAAGATCTTGCTCTCCGGAGACCATCAACTGACATCAATCAGGGCGGCTACAACTAGATTGACCGATTTTCGAGAATCCAGCATCATTATCTTGTCTTACCAGGAGACAATCAGCAACAACATCTGAGCAGCAACATCAGATCTTTCCAATCAGCATTCTTATCCAAGCATTTCTATATCAGCATCTATAACACCAAACAACAAACTCCACCACCACAACAGCAACAATGTTCTCTCACGCAGGCAACGACGACGGCAGGGGGTAAGCAAACATCACACAAACACCAGCCCATACAGAACACACACTAATCTCCAATTCTCAATAGCGGCTACAACTAGAGCTCCCTCTATCCACACCACTCAATCTCTCCTCTCCATTTGCCGGCCAAATGGACCCCAACACCCTCTCCTACTCCCTCCCCCCCGAGCCGGTCTCGGGGAGTCTCCTCGCTCAATCTACCCTCGCCCTGGCGGTTGCGATTGCTTTTCTTCTGGCGCAGTCTTTTATTGATGATGATTCAAGATTGGAGCTTTCTCATGGAATAGACGCGGCTCAGAGTTCAACGACTACGACGAATGACGACGAGGAATGAGCACGAAAAACAAAGACAAAAACGCATACACGCATTGGGCAGGAGTTTCTTGGGTTTCCTTTTTTACCTTTTTCTCTCCTCATTTCCTTGGACCGCGTTTCCTTTGCATAGCGACTTGGGCAATTTCGGCGTTTGTTTTGCTTTCCTTTTTGTTCAGCATTTGCATTGCATGGCATGGGACGGGTTGCATAGCATCGCGAGGGAGTTTCAGCAGTCACGAGTTAACGGGCATGAATCAGACATGACAAGACAGGACAGAAAGCATTGGGAGGAGTTTACTACAGTACAGCAGCGGCATCTGACAAGGCGTTTCTTTTTATTATTTTGTCTTTTACTGGTTTCACAGGAAATAAGGGAGGGGTATATACAGGATAGATGGAAACTTCGCCTCACGGCCTTTTCTTCTCTTGGACAAAACATCCCACCAAGTTTTTCCGATCCCTCCAAATTGTCTGTGCCTGTATTCCATAAAGGTAGACACATCCATCACTTGCCCACGCAAAACTTCTCAAAAACCACACCAAGCACCTCCTCCACATCGCCCGCCTCGCCGCGACCCGTGATCTTCGCGAGCGCATCGGCCGCTGCACGAAGGTATTCCGCGGCGAGGACGACGTCTGCCTCGCCATCGCTTTCGACCCCGAATTCTCCTTCATCCGCAGAAGCGGCGTCGACGAGCGCAACGAAGTCGTCCAGAGACGCTATGCAGGTTTCCAGCAGGAGTCTGTGCCGTTCTGTCGCGCCGAGGGATTCTTGCCAGATGGATGGGTCGGTTTCCGTTGTGCTGCCGCTTTCGGGAGTGATTGCTGATGTGAGGGAGGTGAATTGGGCGATCAGGGCGCAGAGGAAGTCTTGGATATTGCCTGGGTCTGAGGTGGGCGAGGTGTTTTTGCAAGAGATCGGGTGGACTTTCTCCCGAGCGAGGCCTGGAATTGCTCGCTGGGTGGCGCAGATTGCTTCTTCCAAAGCGCGAGCGTCGAGCGCGGTGTCTGTTTTGTTGATCGTGACGAGGACGTTGTCCTTCTCCGCCGTAAGCCGAGCAGCCGTCTCAATCACTTCTGGGTCGAGCCGCACGGCGATTTTGCCCGCGGCATCATGTTCGAAACTCAACACAACGACAACCACATCGCTCTCTTCAGCTCTCGCCTTAGCTCTTCTCATGCCCTCCCTCTCCACCAAGCCTACAACATCGCCGTCCTCACCATCAACCCCATCCAAAGCCTTCCTCAACCCTGCCGTGTCGCCCAAACGACATAAGAATCCACCCAAATCAATCCCGACCTCAACAACATCCCTCGTCGTCCCCGCCTCGCGACTAACAATCGCCGCCTCTCTCCCCACAACCGCATTCAGAAGAGAGCTCTTCCCTGCATTCGGCGCACCAAGCAAAGCAAGCGAGATTCCACTTCGCAGCATCTCACCTCTCACCGCATTCTCGCGATGCGCCAGCAACGAAGAGCGCAGCGCCACGACCTGCGCAGCGACAGAGCCCAGAAGTTCACCAATACTCTCGTCGAAATGCTGATCCTCACTGAAGTCGATCAGGGCTTCGAGCTCCCCCCGCGCTTCGAGGAGGAGTTTGCGCCAGCTTTCATAGCGCGTCGCGAGGGAGTTGGTTGTGCCGCGCACGGAGAGGCGGCGCTGTTGCTCTGTGCTGGCCGCTAGAGAGTCGCCCAGGGCTTCGACTTGGGTGAGGTCGAGGCGGTCGTTGGCGAAGGCGCGGCGGGTGAATTCGCCTGGTTCAGCGTAGCGGATTGAGTTCGCTGCTGGGCTGGAATGGGAAGTCCGAGGAATGGCTTCCAGCACTGCGCGCACGATGGCGATGCCGCCGTGGACGTGCAGTTCGAGAAGATCTTCGCCCGTGACTGTTTTGGGGGCTGGGAAGTATAAGACCAAGGCGCCGGAGTCGAGGACTGAGGAGGGTGTTGGTGGTGTCGATGGGTTGTAGAGCGTCCGCACGGAGGCGTATCGCGGTTTGGGATCCTTTTTCCCAGGGCAGAGACTGCGGTAGATGTCGAGGCATGCCGGGCCTGAGATGCGAATGATTGCTATTGCGCCACGGCCCGGGGCGGTTGACAGCGCGTAGATGGTCGAATCTGCATTTCCTCTGGATGCCAAAGTGGATGCATGTCGTACATTTCCCGCGGATAATGCCGTCGTACACTGGAGAGATAGAGCGTGGCGAGATGCTAGAGGATTCCTGCAAGGAGAGACCTCAGCCCGTCGGACGACATTGAACGCCGGCCGCCTGGCAGCCAACAATGTAGGACTGCGCGCACTCCATGCCCGCGCCAAAACCTTCATCGACGGATAGGCAAACAACTTGAAGAGACCATCGATTTATTGACCACCTTCTCCTGCAGTCCAGCCTTCGATTCTGGTGAAGTCGGGACCAGACTCAAAACTTCAAATTCCCGCAATTGCATTCTCAAATTTACGCCCACCCCTCCAAACCCAACGAAGATCCAGACCCAAGAACCCGGCACCGTCCCAGTCCTCACAGCATGCCAAACAAGCATCACGACATAAAAGACCCAACAAGCCGTTTCAAGCCCAACCCTCTTCTCACTTCTGACGTCAAACGCTGCATGCCGTGACTCTGCACATTTCCTCCTGGCGCGTTTCACGGAATACGATCCGGAAGAACGACATAGATCTAGATCCGTGACACAGATTCAGGCACAGATTCAGGTATCTCATGCAAAGATGAAGAATGGCTAAGGCAAACACCCCGAGCGCTCAATCGTCAGCACAGGCGCAGAAGCCCTTCGCCAAACCTCAACAACGGTCCTCTCCCTTTTCCCTCCCCAGCCTCTAGCCATCTCGCATCGATACTTCAATAGCGTGATGATGGTGACATACCGCGCAACGGTCGCGCTCTTTCAAAAACCTGATAATTCACCAGAAGTAATAATGAAGATCTTCACTGCGCGCTTCTGTTCCCGGCTGGCAGTTACGGCGGTAGTCGTGGCTAGTGAGAAAAAGGGGCGCGATCGCGCAACGTTCGAAACGGTTCTTGTGAGGGGGTGAAGGGAGGGCTTGACGAGGCGGAGTGGCAGAGGCTTCGTCAATTCGTACAATGCGCGTGGAACGTATATGTATAGTTCATTTCGTAAACAGGTGCGTGAAGTTTCATACAGAAGCGAAGAAAGATCAAGGCGAGTTTTCCATCTATTTCGGAGAAGACGCAAGCCCAAAAGAAGCATATCGCAAGCGACCACTCACTCAACATCCCAGCCTTGTGCGCAAGAGCGCACAATCGGCGAGTAGACCAGTGATCGGTTCGCAAGTCGATCAGCCAAAGAAAGAAAGATAAACAAAGAAGACAAGAATACGAGAAAACCAAGCAGGGCGAAGCAAGCTATTCTCAACCTTTGTTCCATTGTTTCTGTTATTCGAATGAATTCCTCCCAAAATAGGAAGGGAAAGCTAGCATTCTTCTTCCTCAATGTGTAACCATAACGAAGCCATCAGAGAAAGCTACAGCTGCTAGCCACAGGGAAAGAAGGAGAGAGAATTACACCATGCTATCCTTTTCCTCTCGGAAGTGAAACAGACGAAAGCAAGAAACAGAGGTGGAGAATGAGCAAGCGAGTAAAAGCAAGCAAGCAAGGCTTGTTTGTTGTAGTGAAGAAGAAGTAGAAGTACCAGCTTTCCCTTTTTCCCACGTCAGAAGAATCGAAAATTGCCTTTTCGATATTCTGCGCCTCGGCCAGATGCAAAACAACAAGGAAAAGAATCAAAAATCAACCTTTCACCATGCTTGATGCGCTCTGGGGTGCTGCTTTTCCCGCCCCGTTGTTGGAAACCATGTGCAAAAATCGTTCGTGATCGGAAGTAAGAAAAAGAAGTGTGCTTTGAGCAAAATGCATTGCCGTCGTGAAAATTGCCGGGCAAGCGAGGTCGCGCGAGTCTAGCTCGCAAGGTCGACCAGAGAAGCCCGCAAGTGGGGAGGCATGTGTTGCACATGCTTACTCGGCGTCGTTCCAGTAGCAGGTCTTGTCGCCTCTGGACTCGAGAACGTTGTCAGCGTACTCGCCAGCGTAGTTGCCTGTGATAGTTTTAGCATTGTTCGATTGTGATTGTTGGCAGTGAGGATGAACTTACCAGCAGACTTGTAGTTGCAGACGGTGAAGTAAGCAGGAACGTTGCCACCAGTGTTGCTGAGACCCTGGCTAGAGCAGTCAACAGTGGCGCAGCCGACCTCAGTGGTGGCCTTCCAGACGATCTGGCTGAAGTGACCCCACTCGTGGAAAGCAGACATGTCGGGAGAGTCCTTGCCGTACTGGCCCTCGAAGAGACCAACCTCGCCGTTGTAGAAGAGCTCAGTGATGACAGCAGAGACGTTGTCAGCCTTGACACCAGCAGCGATGTTCTGGCCGTATCCACCTCCGTCCATTTCAGTGTCGTGGGCGTAGTTGCAGGACTCGCCGATCTTCTGGGCGGTAGAGGCGAGAGAGTCGCTCCAGGTAAGGTCGGGAGCAGAGTGGTTGGCGCGGTGAATGTTGTGGTGGTGAATGACCTTGCCCTGGTAGCCGGTTGGCTTAGAGTCGGAAGCAGAGGAGGCAGGAGCAGAGCTCTGGGCCTTGGTGCTGGTCGGCTCCGCGTAAGAAGACGGGGCCGGGGCCTCGTAGGAGGAGGGAGCAGGGGCGGGCTCAGAGTAGGCAGGAGCCTGCTGCTCAGCCTGGCTGGAGGGAGCCGGAGCGGCCTCGGTCCAGGTGGTGGCCCAGCTGGAGGTCCAGGCGTAGCTCTTGGGCTTCCTGTGGCCGTGCAGGTGGTTCTTCTTGGCCGAGGTGGTGGGAACCGGAGCGGGGTCGGGAGTGGGAGCGACGTCGCCCTGAGTGACAGTCACGTACTGGGTGGCGTAGACGATGTCGGTCTCGTAGACGATGCCACGCTCCTGGAGCGGGACGGCGAGAGCGCCGGCGGCGAAAGCGGCAATGATTGCAGAGCGCATTTTCGATTGAATTGGTGGTTGGTGAGTGGTTGATTGGTTGGTGAAGAGTGTTTTGCGACGTTTGTTGTGCTGGGATCACAGATCCTGGGAGTTTGTTGATGAGGCTGAAGAGAAGAAGCGAGCGTGTCAGTCGAGACAATGCGCGAAGTCGATGCTGAACCAGCAGGATCGGCTTTGATGCTAGGACAATGGGCGTAGGGAGTGACAAAGGGAGTCGCGCAGGTGAAAGGGACAACGAGCAACGCAAAGCAGGGGAGTGTGATTCGGTCAACGTCGCCTTTATAGGTGACGATAGGCAATGAAGGAAGGTGATGAAGGGATTCGAGGCAGACAATGAAAGGAAAAAGGGCGAGACCGAAGTCAGGTGGAGTGAGAGGTGGTCGAGAAGGGTGGAGTTCTGGATGGGTGGCGCGCATGGGGAAACTTACGCAGGAAGGTGTGAGAGATGCTGGTGCGGGAGGAGTTGCAGGTAGGGACTACTGTGCAACTGATGGCGGA
>MSJI02000894.1:35103-52761 GCA_001931905.2 Cladosporium sp. IMV 00045 | reverse complement strand
AAAAAAAAAAAAAGCGAGAGGGATGAGAGAGGCAAGAGAATAAAGAGCCCAAGTCCGATTCGAGGACAAGAAATGAATTGCTCGAACCGACCACGGCCTTTTTCCGTTTCGATGCCTTCTCTCATCGAACATTCGTTGCTGATTTTCGTGCTCTAAAATCAAAAGAGGGAGAGACGTGCTCCAGTGCGGCGACACCCCGTCTTCCTCATAATGAGATTTGGCATCCAACTCCCGGACTCGATCACAACAAGATGGCGCAGTTGAAACAGGCAAGGGCCGTGCAGCGAATGATCTGTCGTTGTCTTTGTAAAGAGTGAAGGAAGGAGGTGGAAAGCGTGAATATGACGTGAGGGAATGTCTCCGGGCAGGACTTCTCGTCTTGGCGGAGATTTGAGGGTGTAGCGTAGAGGGTGTGGGAGGGGCAAGTCGATGTTCTTAGACGTGTAGTAAGTGTGTGTGTGAACATTCACATGTCAGTATACTGCGTGTGGGCAGGTGTGTGGGAATATGTAGGGCACGCGATTCGCAACCGGAACAATCCGCGTGCTCGAGACCACGAGGTCGGAGAGCAGGAGACGGGATATCTAAGCCAGCATGAGGCGGTGTCAATGGTGGTGGTGGTAGTGGTGGTGGGAATGTCCAATGCCCTCGACGACAAACGTTACCACAGCAAAATCACCTTGGCCCCCTCGAGAATAGGCGCCGCCGACCCATCTGTCTTCGGACTTCCCTCCCATCTCGTCCTGTCTGTCTGTGCTTCGACGTGCCATGCAATGCTAGTCCTGCTGACTACGACTCTCGCTTCTCGCTTCTGCGCTTCAGCGGCTGCTTACCTCATTAATCACTTCGCGAGAGATAGACGCTAGCTCGGGGGGCGTAAAAAAACGAGGCGTTTGCTACCTCCTAGGCTGAAGTAGTTAGCGATACCAAGTGACAATCTCGCTTAACGGGTATTTATTTGATTGGTAGTAGCGTCTGTGAAATCAGGCTGCCTTGAGATACTCGATACGTCTTTCTTTCCCGCTTTCGCGCATTTTTGATGCGTGCCTGGCGATTTGAATGTTTCTGCCTCAAGAAAAGAAAACGAATGCGATTGCAAGTTAGACTGAACAATGATTACGTTAGCCAAAAGGCCATGCACTTCGCTGCGCTTCTCGCGCGTAAGAGCAAAATCAAGGCAAAATGACGTGTAGAAGCGCCGTGCAGGTGCATTGCATTCGCGAGAGCAAGCTAGAGAAATATCACCTCCGCGCACTTGGGTCAACTTCACCTATTAAGATGAATCGCTTCGCTTCGCTTCGCTGATAGCCGAATCGCATTTGTCAGTAGCTGCTTGCAGACGAGATGAATTTCTAAATAATTATTTTTGTATTTTTCGCAAGTGTCTGGGAGGTCATGTGGCTGCTGCTGTACAGGGCGCTTATGCGCTTATCTCTCTGATGAATCATGATTATTCTCCTGGGCATTGAACGAGCTGATGACTTACGGCCGCTGGATGACCATGACATCTGCATGCGCGCTATGCTTCATTGACGAAGAGGGGTCCGGAGAGGGCCGAAGATATGCATGTGTCAAAGGTGAGACAGCATTCTTGCGCTGCTCGATGCCTGTAGCCCTTCGGGGGGCAGGCAGATAAGCCTCCGACGTGTATGAATGCGACGTTGCATTGACGGCCAGCCAGGAATCCGATTCCGTGATCCTACGAGACGTCCCACTCGCATCCTTTTAGATACGGCTTGTGGTGCTTTTCTGCATGTCGGGGGGAGATCGGCACAAGGCAGTGAAATTGCGGCAGTTTGTCAAGGTTGGTGCTGCGATATGCGAGATCCTGGGGTGGCGCTGTTTTTGAGGCTGGAACTTGGATTTGGATTTGGATTTGGATTTCCTTCGGACTCCTTTAATCCCACGACTGCGTGAATGCCTTGAGGGAGTCGAAACGCCATTGTGTTTCGTTGTACATGTAGGCAACAGTCGTGACTCGATCTTGGGATTTGCTGTTGTCAGCGGGATGTGGACGGTGTTGGGACAGATGTGAGATGAGGTGCGTCCGTCGACTTGTAGAAGGGTGTGAACAGATGTCCATTCGGGCATGACTAATCGAATGACTCTTCTGCCTTGGGATGCGCATGCAGGTTGTACGACGTGGCTTGAGGTACATCTTCATGCCGCAAATACTGTCTTGAGGATGGCCTTGTCTGAGGTTCATAATAATTCATGTCTGGCCTTCAGAGATCGTATCCCAATCGCGAGACGACTTGAACACATATACCAACATCTGCCAGTGGAAACATCCATGACACTCCTTTCGGAGAATACAGACTCGCTTGCACCGCCAAGCTGCAAGTCATACGCAAGTAGCCTCTATGTACTGAGCCATCATGTTTGCGAAGCGCCGGTGTGTCGGCACTCATGACGAACACCCGTCCACTCAATCGCAGCCACAGATCGGCAATGTCGTCTGTAGGGCTGCAGTAGTACCAACGACCTGCTACCTCTCTCGAGATGGTGCAAGGTCGGTCTGAGATTGGACCTGCGGCGGGAAGGAAGGCCGTTTCGGTTTCGTCGTGCCGGGGGGCGCGAGCAACGAACCACAGCCGCGGATTCGCGCTCGAAACCCAACACAAATAGCAGCACGAGCTGTGGCAGCAGCTGTGGCAGGGTGTGTTAGAATAATGTGACGCACGGCGAGCAGAAACAGATGCGATTCCGATCTTAGGCAGAGCTGTAAACGGTGAGACGTCGCGACTTGCAGCGTCGAAACGCCTCACTTCCAATCTCACGCCTTGCCCGATTAGGCAAGAGGGCAGCAATATGGGGCCAAAAATAGCTCAGCCTCTTTTTTGCCCCATTGTTCTCATCAGGTCAGCACGCACTACTGACACTACCACGACCAGCTCGCTCACCTAGCGGAACATGCAGCCTGTGCATGCCGATTCGATAGTCTCATCGACCGCAGCGCAGCCTAACTAGCCTCGTGGTAGACACCGGATGCTGAGAAAAGCATCACCCTTCTTCGCCGTCGCACGCACCCGGCTTAGCGCGCTGGAATAAGGTACATACTACCTCAGGACGTACTTCGCGACTCTTATGCAGCGGCCACGCGACGACCCTGCAGGTCGTCCTGAACTGTTACTGGGTACCTGCGGCCAATCCTTCGGGGCCCGTACTATGTACATTGGTGTCATGGCCCCAAGACAGGTGTGGCAGTGTGGCCCGTGTAGGCAACTTCTCTTTGCTCGACGAAGGCTTGGAATAGCATGACTGTGTCCCATCTTGCGGACATGCAAGGTGATGCTGCCGGCTGCGAAGCGTCATTGGCCGCATGGCTATCGAGCTGGAAAAAGGTAGGATTGTACCATTTTACGCTGAAGGAGCCGACCTTGCAGGTGGACTGTTAGGATTGAGATACTCGACGAGTATATGTATCTGCCATGTCGCCACCACAGATCATGCTTTCCTTCCATCATCAACATCAACATCTGCATCATCCAAGACCAGCATCGAGCTTCACAGCCGTTTTCCTTTGTCTGCATCGATTAAGCATTTTCCTTGAGCCATTCTCTCGATCACGACTCTTCGACTTTAATACATCGACAACAACTCCATTCTACTTCCCGTCTTCGACAAGCACAAGACAGACAGTACGCAAAAGATTTCAGTGTCTCTTTTGTTTATTTCGAGCTCTTTTCCTTCTCGAGCTCGCAACAACCCGTCTCTTTTCTCAACACTTTTCTCTTCTCTTTTCCAAGTCAACAAGCAATGGGTCGCGTACGTGACAGACAGAAGATCTTGCTCTCCTAAGACCATCGACTGACATCAAACAGGGCGGCTACAACTAGATTGACCGAGTTCCGAGAATCCAGCATCATTATCTTGTCTTACCAGGAGACAATCAGCAACAACATCTGAGCAGCAACATCAGATCTTCCCACTCAGCATTCTTATCACAGCATTGTTATATCAGCATCTATAGCAACAAACACCGAACCACCAACTCCACCACATCAACAATGTTCTCCCACGCAGGCAACGACGACGGCAGGGGGTAAGCAAAAATCACCCAAACACCAGCCCGTACAGAACACACACTGATCTCAAATCTTCAACAGCGGCTACAACTAGAGCCCTCCTCTCCGTCGAACCCCACTCAAAGTCTTTTCAACCATTTGCCGGCCAAATGGACCCCAACACCCTCTCCCACTCCTTCTCCTCCGAGCCGGTCTCGGGGAGTCTCCTCGCTCAATCTACTCTCGCCCTGGCGGTTGCGATTGCTTTTCTTCTGGCGCAGTCTTTCATGGACGATGATTCATGATTGGAACCTTTTCCATGGAATAGACGCGCAACGAGAACGACGATGACGACCAGGAATGAGCATGAAAAAACAAAAAAGCATACACGCATCGGTTGGAGTTCTTGGGTTTCCTGTTTTTCCCCCCTTTTCCTCTCCTCATTTCCTTGGACCGCATTTCCTTTTGCATAGCGGATGGGAGTTGAGTTTGGGCATTTTTGGCGTTTGGCTGCTTTTCTTGTTTTTCTTTGTTTCCTTTAATGTTCAGCATTTGCATGGCACGGAATGGGCTGCATAACATCGCGAGGGAGTTTCGGCAGTCACGAGTCACGAGCATGAAATCAGGCATGACAAGACGAGACAGAAAGCATTGGGAGGAGTTACTACACAATACAGCAGCGGCATTTGACAAGGAGTTTCCTTTTATCTTTCTTTGGTTTCTCTTTTACTGGATGACAGGAAACAAGGGAGGGGTATATACAGGATAGATGGGAACTTCGCCTCACGGCCTTTTTCTTCTCTTGGACAAAACATCCCATCAATTTTTCCGATTTCTCAAAGTTTTTTCAGTGCATGTATTCCACAAAGATAAACGCATCCATCACTTTCCCACGCAAAACTTCTCAAAAACCACACCAAGCACCTCCTCCACATCGCCCGCCTCGCCGCGACCCGTGATCTTCGCGAGCGCATCGGCCGCTGAACGAAGGTACTCTGCAGCGAGGACGACGTCTGCCTCGCCATCGCTTTGGAGTCCAGCTTCTCCTTCATCCGCAGAGGCGGCGTCGACGAGAGCTGCGAAATCTTCTAGTGAAGCTATGCAGGTTTCCAGCAGGAGTCTGTGCCGTTCTGTCGCGCCGAGGGATTCTTGCCAGATGGATGGGTCGGTTTCGGTTGTGCTGCCGCTTTCGGGAGTGATGGCTGTTGTGAGAGACGTGAATTGGGCGATTAGGGCGCGGAGGAAGTCTTGGATCTTGCCTGGGTCTGAGGTGGGTGAGGTTGTTTTGCAAGAGATCGGGTAGATTTTCTCCCTGGCGAGGCCTGGAATTGCTTGCTGGGTGGCGGCAATGGCCTCTTCCAGAGCGTGAGCGTCGAGCGCGGTGTCTGTCTTATTGATTGCAACGAGAACGTTATCCTTCTCCGCCGTGAGTCGAGCAGCCGTCTCGACTACTTCAGGGTCAAGCCGCACGGCGATTTTCCCTGTAGCACCGCTTTCGAAACTCAACACGGCGACAACCACATCACTTTCTTCAGCCCTCGCCTTAGCCCTTCTCATACCCTCTCTCTCCACCAAGCCTACAACATCACCGTCCTCACCCTCAATCCCATCCAAAGCCTTCCTCAACCCCGCCGTGTCCCCCAAACGACAAAGGAACCCACCCAAATCAATCCCCACCTCAACAACATCCCTCGTCGTACCTGCCTCGCGACTGACAATCGCCGCCTCCCTCCCCACAACCGCATTCAAAAGCGAGCTCTTCCCCGCATTCGGCGCACCGAGCAAGGCCAGCGAAATACCACTACGCAGCAACTCGCCTCTAACCGCATTCTCGCGATGCGCCAGCAACGAAGAGCGAAGCGCCACGACCTGCGCAGCGACAGAGCCCAGAAGTTCACCAATACTCTCGTCGAAATGCTGGTCTTCGCTGAAGTCAATCAGAGCTTCGAGCTCCCCCCGCGCTTCGAGGAGGAGTTTGCGCCAGCTTTCATAGCGCGTCGCGAGGGAATTGGTCGTGCCGCGCACGGAGAGGCGGCGCTGTTGCTCTGTGCTGGCCGCCAGAGAGTCGCCCAGGGCTTCGACTTGGGTGAGGTCGAGGCGGTCGTTGGCGAAGGCGCGGCGGGTGAATTCGCCTGGTTCTGCGTAGCGGATTGCACCGGATGATGGGCTGAAATTGGAAGTCCGAGGAATGGCTTCCAGCACTGCGCGTACGATGGCGATGCCGCCGTGGACGTGCAGTTCGAGCAGATCTTCGCCCGTGACTGTTTTGGGGGCGGGGAAGTATAAAACCAAGGCACCGGAGTCGAGGACCGAGGAAAGTGTTGGTGGCATTGACGGGTCGTAGAGCGTCCTCACGATGGCGTATCGCGGATTGGGATCTTTTTTACCAGGGCAGAGACTGCGGTAGATGTCGAGACATGCCGGGCCTGAGATGCGAATTATTGCTATCGCGCCACGTCCAGGGGCGGTTGAAAGGGCGTAGATGGTCGAGTCTACATTTCCTCTGGGAGCCAAAGTGGCTGCATGTCGTACATTTCCCGCGGATAATGCTGGCGCACACCGAAGTGATAGACCGTGGCGAGATGCTAGATAATTCCTGCAAGGAGAGACCTCAGCCCGTCGGACGACATTGAACGCCGATCGCCTGGCAGCCAACAAAGTAGGACTACGCGCACCCCATGCCCGCGCCAGAACCTTCATCGACAGATAGACAAACAACTTGAAAAGAGAATCGATTTATTGACCACCACCTTCTCGTGCAGCCGAAGCCTTCAATTCTGGTGAAGTTGGGACCAGACTCAAAACTTCAACCTCCCGCAACTGCATTCTCAAATCTACGCCCGCCTCTCCAAACAACCAGCTCTCCGCCTCCCAAAATCGAACGAAGGCCTCGACCCGAGAACCCGGGCACGCGAAACAAGCATCACGACATAGAAGACCAAACAAGCCGTTTCAAGCCCCAACCCTCTTCTACCTCTGACGCCAAACGGCGCATGACATGACTCTACACAATTGCTCCTTGCGCGTTTCACGGAACAGCATCCGGAAGAACGATATTGATCTAGATCCACGACACAGATTCATACACAGATTCAGATCTATGCACAGATGAAGAAATGACTAATTAAACACCTCCAAACTCCAGCAACAGTCGCACAAGCACCTTCCCCGATCCTCAGAATCAGGTAGACCTAACGATCTTCCCCTTTTCCCCTCCCCAGCCTCTAGCCATCTCAATTCAATCGCGTGATGACGGTGACATACCGCGCAACGGTCGCGCTCTTTCAAAAACCTGATAATTCACCAGAAGTAATAATGAAGATCTTCACTGCGCGTTTCTGTTCCCGGCTGGCAGTTACGGCGGTAGTCGTGGCTAGCGCATAAAAAGGGGGCGCGATCGCGCAACGGTCAATACGTTTCTCGTGAGGGGGTGAAGGGAGGGCTTGAAAGCAGAAGTGCGGAGGCTTCGTCGATGGCTACGATGCGCGTGTGCGGGTGAAGGGTGAGAAAGGTACATGGATAGGTAATTTCGTAAACAGGTGCGTGAACATTCATACAGAAGCGAAGAACCAAGGCGAGGTTTTCTATCTATTTCGAAGAAGAAGCAAGCCCAAAAGAAGCACATGGCAAGCGACCACCGACCAAGCCGTCTCCACCCTGATGTGCAAGAGTGCACACCACAAGTAGAAGTACAGCTCAGCGGAGCGATTCGCAAGTCGATCAGCCAAAGAAAAAAAGATAAACAAAGAAGACAAGAATACGAGAAAACCAAGCAGGGCGAAGCAAGCTATTCTCAACCCTTGTTCCATTGTTTTTGTAATTCGAATGAATTCCTCCCAAAAAAGGGAAGGAAGAGCTAGCATTCTTCTTCTTCTTCCATGTGTAACGATACCGAGAGCCATCGCAAAGAAAGCTACAGCTGCTAGCCACAGGGAAAGAAGGGAAGAAAAACACCATGCTATCCTTCTTCTTTCAGAAGAACCACGAACGAAGACAAAGAACAGGGGTGAAGAGGGAGCAAGCGAGTAAAAGCAAGCAAGCAAGGCTTGTTTGTTGTAGTGAAGAAGAAGTAGAAGTACCAGCTTTCCCTTTTTCCCACGTCAGAAAAATCGACCGCCTCGACGGCTTTTCAATTTTCTGCGCCTCGGCCAGATGCAAAACAACAAGGAAAAGAATCAAAAAATCAACCTTTCACCATGCTTGATGCGCTCTGGGGTGCTGCTTTTCCCGCCCCGTTGTTGGAAACCATGTGCAAAAATCGTTCGTGATCGGAAGTAAGAAAATGAAGTGTGCTTTGAGCAAAATGCATTGCCGTCGTGAAAAGTGCCGGGCAAGCGAGGTCGCGCGAGTCTAGCTCACAAGGTCGACCAGAGAAGCCCGCAAGTGGGGAGACATGTGATGCACATGCTTACTCGGCGTCGTTCCAGTAGCAGGTCTTGTCGCCCCTGGACTCGAGAACGTTGTCGGCGTACTCGCCGGCGTAGTTGCCTGTGATAGTGTTAGCAGTGTTCGATTGTGATTGTTGGGAGTGAGGAGGAACTTACCAGCAGACTTGTAGTTGCAGACGGTGAAGTAAGCAGGAACGTTGCCACCAGTGTTGCTGAGACCCTGGCTAGAGCAGTCAACAGTGGCGCAGCCGACCTCAGTGGTGGCCTTCCAGACGATCTGGCTGAAGTGGCCCCACTCGTGGAAAGCGGACATGTCGGGAGAGTCCTTGCCGTACTGGCCCTCGAAGAGACCAACCTCGCCGTTGTAGAAGAGCTCAGTGATGACAGCAGAGACGTTGTCAGCCTTGACACCAGCAGCGATGTTCTGGCCGTATCCACCGCCGTCCATCTCGGTGTCGTGGGCGTAGTTGCAGGACTCGCCGATCTTCTGGGCGGTAGAGGCGAGAGAGTCGCTCCAGGTAAGGTCGGGAGCAGAGTGGTTGGCGCGGTGAATGTTGTGGTGGTGGATGACCTTGCCCTGGTAGCCGGTTGGCTTGTAGTCGGAAGCAGAGGAGGCAGGAGCAGAGCTCTGGGCCTTGGTGCTGGTCGGCTCGGCGTAAGAAGACGGGGCCGGGGCCTCGTAGGAGGAGGGAGCAGGGGCGGGCTCAGAGTAGGCAGGAGCCTGCTGCTCAGCCTCGCTGGAGGGAGCCGGAGCGGCCTCGGTCCAGGTGGTGGCCCAGCTGGAGGTCCAGGCGTAGTTCTGAGGCTTCCTGTGGCCGTGCAGGTGGTTCTTCTTGGCCGAGGTGGTGGGAACCGGAGCGGGGTCGGGGGTGGGAGCGACGTCGCCCTGAGTGACAGTCACGTACTGGGTGGCGTAGACGATGTCGGTCTCGTAGACGATGCCACGCTCCTGAAGCGGGACGGCGAGAGCGCCGGCGGCGAAAGCGGCAATGATTGCAGAGCGCATTTTCGATTGAGTTGGTGGTTGGAGAGTGGTTGATTGGTTGGGGAATGAGTGTTTTGCGACGTTTGTTGTGCTGGGATCACAGATCCTGGGAGTTTGTTGATGAGGCTGAAGAGAAGAAGCGAGCGTGTCAGTCGAGACAATGCGCGAAGTCGATGCTGAACCAGCAGGATCGGCTTTGATGCTAGGACAATGGGCGTAGGGAGTGACAAAGGGAGTCGCGCAGGTGAAAGGGACAACGAGCAACGCAAAGCAGGGGAGTGTGGACTCGGTCAGCGTCGCCTTTATAGGTGACGATAGGCAATGAAGGAAGGTGATGAAGGAAGGGATTCGAGGCAGACAATGAAAGGAAAAAGGGCGAGACCGAAGTCAGGTGGAGTGAGAGGTGGTCGAGAAGGGTGGAGGTCTGGATGGGTGGCGCGCATGGGGAAACTTACGCAGGAAGGTGTGAGAGATGCTGGTGCGGGAGGAGTTGCAGGTAGGGACTACTGTGCAACTGATGGCGGAAGGCTGGTGACTGATTGATCTGAAGGAGTGTGGGTGCAGCAAGCTGCGAGAAAGAATGACTGTGGTGAGGGAGTGTGGTTGTGGATGTTGGTAGTCGTGAGGGAGGAGAGAGAAAGGGAGTCGTTGCTCGTGGTTGGCGTCGTCCGCGTCTTGTAGGAGTCGTATGGAGACAGCGCGGCCGATTGGAGCGTTGGCGCTAGTCGGCTTAGCGGCGTTTTTCGAAACACCAGAGACAACTCACGCCGTCCGCCTCCAATCTCACCGTGGGGCTTAATTAACCGCAGGGCTGCACCGGGATGTCCGCATACGATGGTTGATTGAAGTACTTTGTGACTAGTAGTAGTTACTCTCGTGTTTCCTCCGATCGTACTATACTGACTGTGCCGTGAACAATGTGGGTCTTCGGTGCGGTGCGTCGCTGACCGCTGACTGCTGAGTAGTAGGAGGTGTTGCTGCTGTAGTGGTGCGGCAGACGCTGCCAGTAGTGCTACGACAGGCCCCAGGAACGAGCATGCGGCGCCTCCTGGTGTCTGTCTTGTCTTCTGCTTCTGGCGGCGGCGACGAGAATATCTGCGACGACGTCCAGCCTGAGACAAGCCGCATCTTGTATGCCTCCTCTGCTGTTCCCTCCTTGCTTCACGGGCATTGTGAAGGGTGCCCTTGACAACCTCGTGGAATGACGCCTGTGACCCGCCGCTATGCATACATGTGCATTATTGTAGGTATACCTAGGTACTTCACACGCTCTCAACGTTGTTCACCACCCGTCCCCGTATCCACTTCTCTTCTGTACTGTACCAAATGTCCCGTCATCGGTCCGCCAGGCTCTTTGAAAGAAAATCAACCCAATCAATCAGACTTCATACTAGGCCATCCGAACTTCATGCACCGCATTCTCGCCCATGTGCACAGGCCAAAGTCAGAGAAGGACGTACCCCAGACCGCGCACGCAGGAACCCGCCTCACCCGCCAACGCGCCAGGTACCAGGCTCGCCCATTCTCAGGCAGAGGAGTCTCATTCGCGGGAAAGGCCCTGTTCGTCCTGAACTTTCACCACGCGGCGGCGCCTAGCCGGGAGATCTTCTTTCTCTCGCCCTTGTCCAATTTCGCCAACCAACCAGATCGGCGTTCTCGACTCTTTGCTCTCCATCGGCCTGGCTCGGTGGTGGGACAGGTTGGCAGAGAGAAGACTCCTGAGCATCCGCGGAACCTCACCATCATCATGTCATCTCGCGGCGTGCGCGCGGAAGCCACCATGCAAATTGCGATGAAGGGCAGACTACCTATTATCCTCATGTATACAAGTACCCCAAGAATTGGCAGGGAAGATTCTTCTTTTGGGCCCATCTCAACCCGTTTCAGATGCTGCTATACTTTTCTCGCCGCGCATGTGGTGAGCCGATGCGGACACAGGCAGGCAGAAAAGGAAGCAGTGCATCATCATACAGTTGTGGTCGTCCGCTTGGTGACATGAACAATTTGCACATCACCTCCAATCCCTTGCACCCTACCTTTCGGTACGAGGCGTCGGGCGGCCGTCGCGTAATATACTGAAATTGGGAAGGGGTAGGGTGAAGCCAGGCGCGCTTTGTGCTTTTGTGCAAACCACAACAGCTGCAGGGTGTCACTGGAGCATTTGTTTCAAATTCAACATCTTCGCATGCCGGCGCGGGCAAACAGTAATATAATACAAGGCACAAGCCGGAGGTGGGAGACTCTCTGGTGGGTCGAGCGATGTGCGATGCGCACTCTCGCGGTCCGGCCGAAGCAGACAAGGGTTGATGATGACAAGGCTGCTGCACTCGGCCAGATCGTGTGCTCTCGCTCTCAACCGGAAATGGTGCTGACGCGGCGAAATTGGGACGGAGGGCAGGGGTGGACGAACGCATGATCCGAGGCTCTCTCTCATCATCATCTCGCGTTTCGAATTATGGCGTGTGTGGCCCTTTGGTGCGGCAGGGTAGGGTTGGGTCGCAAATCAGAAGCGCTGCAACGACCCGACCGCCAGGTCGCACCGCGCGGGGGGGAATCGTGTCTTGTGTGCCATGTGCCTGGGGCTTCACGGCATGACTTACTAGCTATGGCAGGACCAGATTCCGTCAAAGGACCTCATGTATTCATGCGCTGGCTGACACGATGCTCGCGGTGGCTGCGGAATCATCAAAATGGTTGGGTGTGCGCTCGCTTTCTGACGCTGGTAGGACAAGCGGAGCGCGCTCCGCTTGTCTCACGTGTGAAGATGAAAGGAACCGTCTGAAATGACACGAAAAGGTCGTGCGATCCTACAAACAATGAACAGACTCTCATGCTGGGAGCTGATGCTGCGTTACCAAACGCACTTGTTTGTTTTCCAGACCTCTTTGACAAACGCAATTGCTGAACTCCGGTAGCGAACGAAGCAACGCCAGCGCATCCTCTTCACCGTCGCATGCGCCTGCGATGGAACTGCCACAGCACGAGAACCGCACGAACATGTCCGCGCTATCCCATTCAGTCAACAATTCAGCCATGAAGCGAGAAAGCGGCTGCGCCATAAAGCTTCAAAAGCGAATGCAGTCTGACAGACAGATCTGAAGAGAGAAGTTTGGGTGTGTTCTGCACCCGCGCTTCGGGCGTCTCGAACATCCTCCATCCTTCACCTCCGCACTTTTCCAACGGTCTGGCTTGCCTAACGACTCCTACCGATGACACCAACACCCCAAGACGCATAACGCAACGTTAGCGAACGCTCGAGCGTCTCCGCTCTCCTTCAGCCATCCTAGAGGATCATGTGGATGTGGAGTGCGCCTCTGGCTCGTCAGGATCTGAATTTGTCGATGCGTGACGAACAGGAAAAGGATCCCTTGCGTGGTTTCATCTTTTCCTCCCTCTCTTTCTTTCCTTTTTCTTTCTTGTTCCTCAGGCGCCTCGTCGTCGCCACCAAACCGTGATGTTGACAAACGCCACGTCGCGGAATCCCTTTGCCAGACACGAGCAGATCTGACTCACATGAACACCACTTCATCACAAATCCTCACAACACCAGCTCCGCAGACATTCCGAGCTCATGCCGCCACAAACAAAGCCGGCCGGTAGGTATTTCAGGTAAGTCCGTTTCGAAACATCCCTTTCATCCAAGAAGAAGCATCCTTCCCGTCCGGCGGCGTCCTGCCTCTTGCAGCCACACCCAAAGGAACCCGTGACGCCTTGCGGGATTGCGAGGTGTCTGGCTCCGATTTGCGTATGGGCACATGTGTGTGTCGAGGAGGAGAGGATGGGAGCTGCGTGACGATATCTGCCACTGCGAGTTTTGGTGGGTTTCGGAAGCCGAGTGGGCTTTGCTATGCATCATTGTTCGGTAGGTGTTATGTCGTACTTATCGGAGGATACAGTCGAGACGTCTGGTCCGGTACTTGCTTGCCTTTGTTTGCTAAGGCGTGCTGGGGAATGAAAGTATCTTGTGGATTGTCTTACAGGAGCGTGCCTGCTCTTTATGAGCGTGATTGAAGATTCGACTTTGGTCGATGCGACGGTGTTCGCTACATTTGTTGCGAAGATTGGGGTAATGTTCCTTGTCCAAGGTCTACATCCTGCTCTGCTCTCACTTTCTTGGACGGTTTGTGTTTGGTCGTGAATGACGAGGCGTTTTGTGATAGCTGGTATGTGTTCTTGCATTCTTACATTCTTGCTCTTGAAGATTTTTGTACTACGTCTTTAGTCATGACAATACACAACCTCTGAAAGAATGCAACGGAGATGTACCGTATACGAAACGTGGAGCATATCGTTCCAGTGCGCGCTGGTGGCCATGAGCCTTTCTAGATTAAGTGGTTGGATCAACTTGGGTAAAATTGGGTTTGCATTGAAGTAAGTCTTGCTACGATGCTTGTGGTTTTTCTTTTTTAGCGGATTTATCATTTATTTGGGAGTGTGCATGTTAATATTTTATTTGGTTCATCTGCAAGGCAAGATGTAGCGGGTAGCCTTATTGAACGACAGCGATGGTGCTAGGACATCGTGCGTGATCGTGAGTATAATGAGTAAGAATCTCGATCATATTCATTTTCGAATCTCTCTGTTATTTGTGCCGTTTTGTTTGACAGACACATCAAGGTATTTTATTTTATTTTATCGAAGCATCAAATCCCGTCATCCTCGGCATCTCTTCCCGAGAGGCCAGTGCTGCCACGCGCCACATCTTACGCAACCCGTTCCCCCTACCACGCGAGCAGCTCGACAGCAGCAAGCCTTGTCAACACTCGTCCTCTCGATGGTGATGGCGAATTACTACACTCTCTACTCGAGTCTCCTGGTTGAGCGGTGATTCGCATGTCGTCAAGACGAAGAAATTCAGTCTATTCTCGCTATCATTCGCTGTCGTTCCGCCCTCTCTACTGAGCTTCGATACCAGCAAGCATTCCCTAGCTAGCCGTGGTACAGCCTTTTATCCTAAAGCCATTGTCACCGCCGATATGGGCGCCTTCATGGACGTCGTGAAAGTAAGTATCCTATCAACAAGCCCTCAAACTCTCCATGTCCCCTCCAGCAAAACCAGAAGCCAAAGCCCAACCAACCCAACCAAGCAACCAAACTAACCAACTCAAACCACAGATCCTTTTCCTCCCCTTCCTCATCTCCAGCATCCTCTACCTCCTCCTCGCCCACCTCCTCCTCCCGCTCTACCGCACCCACCGCGCCCGCTACAACAACTACCTCCTCATGCCCGCCAGCCTCAGCTCCACATCCGACAGCATCCGCTCACGAGCGGCGAATTTCTTCACACGGCTGGCGCTGCCGCGAAGTCAACCACAATCCAACGCCAGCGGAGGCGTGAGAAGAGACAGTTCGGAGGATTTGTTTGGCGATGAGGAGGGGGAGACGATGGTTGGTTTTGATTATAGGGATCGCACCGAGAGAGGGGTCAGAGGTGGGAGGGTGGAGAGTTTGTGGAGCGATGGCAGGTTGAGTAGGGATTTGGAGGAGGGGTTTAGGGATGATAGTAGTGAAGAGGGGGAGGATGAGAGGAGGGGAAGAGGGAGAGGGTGATATCTGCTTGTGTTTGGGATAGAATGTTGGTGTTTAGGTGTTGTGGTTTTAAAGAGGCGTCTTCGGGGTACAAATGTGGGATACAGGCTATACTTGGGTTGATTTTTGGCATTGGGTATCGAGATATGCCGCAGAACATCTTTATCCGGACTCCAATTCGCCGAACATTGTGTATTTCATTTTTGTGCAACTCAAGCACTCATGCCATCGTGAGAAAGGCACAAGACCTCATCCTGTTTCGGCGTGTGATTGTCAAGTCGCTGAGACGCGGAGGGAAATGGATTGTCGGTATTCACGGCTGGATTTACTGACATGTTTGCCAATTTCTGGTCAACAGAAGTACGAAAGACTAAGAGACGTGGCTTTCGCGGCACTTGAGTGGTCGTAACTACTCATGCTCTTGAGTGCTTGAGTGCTATTTCACTATCGATTGCATTTGCGAGAAGACAAGAGGAAAGATTGCTGATCGGTTGTGGAGATATTCGCGATTCTCGTGGTGCTTCTCAGAACTGTGCAACAAGATCAGTTTCGGTTTACATGTAACCACATAGAGAGCTAATAAGGCTGAAGCGTTTGCGCGACTCGAGAAGTCGAAGTCGACGTCACGGTGTGACAAACTCGTCACAGGCTTGAGACCTCTCCATAGATCTTTGACATTTGATTGTCGTGATCCCGGTGATCAAAATTGCCACACCCTAGGGCAATCACTAATCCATGGGAGAAGTGGGCATGAGAAAGTTCTCAAACATTCGACGAGAGCAGGTTCCAGGTGTTAGATGTCAATATATCGAAATGATCACGATGATGCACAAGCAGCGGAAGAAACTGCACCGTCATCAAGAAGCATATTAAGAAGAATTTAGGTGGGGCTGCATGACACGCTCGGGTCTGGACCGAACGGTATACAGAAGTGCGATTTGACCAGGGCAGTTCTGGTAGGGCAATCTAATCAAGTATGTGAAGATCCTGTCGATGGAAGGTATCGTCGAAAACTCGAAGCAGGTCGAATACATGACCTCACACGCCTCCAATCCTCTCGAAGAATCGTTTGCAAACGCTCGGATCCAATCAGGGTCTGTTGGAAGTATGTCTGATGCAACTGCGGTGAACGAATGTTACGATATGACATACATTCGAGGGTGTTTGTGCTGGATTGCCCCACATTCGTTCATTCTTCGATATACGTCATGGTATGCTTCGATGGAAGATGGATGTTTGTCACGCGGCAGAACAACGAGCAGTAGTGGCGGTAGAGTAATTGAATGGGGACAATGAAGCCAGTAATCACAAGCAAATCAATCAAATGATGCCCAATTCATTACATGTGATACGCGAGTTTGCTGGCAAACGCTGGATGCTTCTGGTTGCTGGGTGATAGAGGCCGCTAGCGCTAGAAATTGGCGGAATCCCGCAGAAGCCCCAGCAAAATTCCTGGCTCGCCGACGCAATAATTCAAAAGAGCTTCACCCACCTCACGCTTACTCCTCCTCACTACTCTCTCACACAAATCAACCCATTACCTCCTCTTCTTTGAGATACCCCTTTGCGCCTCTTTGAACTCATTCGATTGAGTCTTACGAACTGATTTTACGACACGAAACACACCACAACCTAACCTCACACACATCACAACCATGGCTCCCGCTATCGGTATCGACCTTGGTACCACGTACTCTTGCGTGGGTATCTTCCGTGATGACCGCATCGAGATCATTGCCAACGACCAGGGCAACCGCACCACTCCCTCTTTCGTTGCCTTCACCGACACCGAGCGTCTGATCGGTGACTCCGCCAAGAACCAGGTCGCCATGAACCCTCACAACACCGTCTTCGACGCCAAGCGCCTCATCGGCCGCAAGTTCCAGGACGCTGAGGTCCAGGCCGACATGAAGCACTTCCCCTTTAAGGTCGTCGAGAAGGCCGGCAAGCCCGTCACCCAGGTCGAGTTCAAGGGCGAGACCAAGGACTTCACTCCCGAGGAGATCTCCTCCATGATCCTCACCAAGATGCGCGAGACCGCTGAGTCCTACCTCGGTGGCACCGTTAACAATGCTGTCATCACCGTCCCCGCCTACTTCAACGACTCTCAGCGCCAGGCCACCAAGGACGCCGGTCTGATCGCCGGTCTCAACGTTCTCCGTATCATCAACGAGCCTACTGCTGCTGCCATCGCCTACGGTCTTGACAAGAAGCAGGAGGGTGAGAAGAACGTTCTCATCTTCGATCTTGGTGGTGGTACCTTCGATGTTTCTCTCCTCACCATCGAGGAGGGTATCTTCGAGGTCAAGTCCACTGCCGGTGACACCCACTTGGGTGGCGAGGACTTCGACAACCGTCTCGTCAACCACTTCTGCAACGAATTCAAGAGGAAGAACAAGAAGGTATGAAGCAATCCCCATGATTGAAACAATTTTTCAGTATACTAACGCGGTTTACAGGACCTCACCACCAACGCTCGTGCCCTCCGCCGCCTGAGGACCGCTTGCGAGCGTGCGAAGCGCACCCTCTCTTCTTCCGCCCAGACCTCCATTGAGATCGACTCTCTCTTCGAGGGCGTTGACTTCTACACCTCCATCACCCGTGCCCGTTTCGAGGAGCTCTGCCAGGACCTCTTCCGTGGCACCATGGAGCCCGTCGAGCGCACTCTCCGTGACGCCAAGATCGACAAGTCCTCTGTCCACGAGATCGTCCTTGTCGGTGGCTCCACCCGTATCCCCAAGATCCAGAA
>MSJI02000894.1:0-35083 GCA_001931905.2 Cladosporium sp. IMV 00045 | reverse complement strand
GAGAAGAACGTTCTCATCTTCGATCTTGGTGGTGGTACCTTCGATGTTTCTCTCCTCACCATCGAGGAGGGCATCTTCGAGGTCAAGTCCACTGCCGGTGACACCCACTTGGGTGGCGAGGACTTCGATAACCGTCTCGTCAACCACTTCTGCAACGAATTCAAACGCAAGAATAAGCGCGTGAGTAAATTTTTTTCCTTTATTTTGCTAATATTTGTTTTTCTTTTGTGTCTTTTGTCTGTCTTTGGAGCTGTTTTTGATCCGGGGGGTCGCGGTCACAAGCCGGAAATGAGGTGTCACGGGCGCAATTTGCGGCGTGCCACGTCATAGGTGGTGGGCTGGCTTTGCGGAGCGCTCCATCACTTTGAGCACTCGCAACTTCCTTCACTCCACCACACCTTCACCACCGCTACCACTTCTACCAACAACTCACTTCAACAATATCTTTTCTCGACCTCATGAGGAGAATACTCACCCTCATGAGGTTGAAGAAGCCGAGCCGCCTGGGCAGATGCTGCCCAGGTGTGCCAACTTTCCCGGCGCCCCCACCGGGGGCGCCGCAACTGCCTCACTTCTGAGCGCGACTTCCACCAAAGTCGCAGCACCACCGCCAAAGCTCCCTCGCGCTCTTGCCAAAACCGCGATTTTGCTGCCTTGAGGGGGTATGCCACCTCCGCCAGCTGTCTTCAGTCATGAAGTTTTCCTCACTCCTTCACCGACACCACCACACCTCCGCCCTCCTCAGCAACAGCACCCAGATTCTGCTCACACCTTCCGACTTGCTCAGCCTTGCAATGTCTGTCTTCAATGACATTGTTCCCATCATTTCGGTCTTGCTGTTCGGTCTGTGCTCAGTTCAGAGCTGGATCAACCCGGTTTTTCGCCACTTCTTCGATTCTGAAGATGTCTGCTCTGCTCTGCTGGTTTCTGCTGGCGTGGTTTTCGCTCCCGGTCTCTACTCTGTCCTCACTGCCGAGACTCCTCCCCCTCGCAGCTGGCTCTACTCACTTTCGGCCGACATCCCAAATCGTTCCTGGGGCGTTTACATTCTCGTTTTCCGCAAATCCAAGCGCCGCACACTCATTTACATCGGTTCTGCCATCAATATCGCTCGCGGACTTCGATCTCGCCTTTACGAACACTTCACCGGGAGGAGTGTCCCCCGGTATGTCAAGAAGGCTTACCTCAGGGGGTACAAGCTCACTCACCACGCCGTCCTCGCCCACTGTCCCATGCCCCGTGCCTCAACAGCTTCCCGCACCAGAGCTCTCATCATCGCTCTCGAAGCCGTTTTCGCCTGCGCGCTCTGGGCAATGCTCAAAACCGACAAAGATTACGGCTTTGAAGGCGCCTGTCCTTGGTCCGCAGAGAACTTTTCATGGCGTGGCCTTTGCTCACACAATCCCCTCCTCGAGGGAGTGCGCGGCGATATGGGCCTCACACCTCAGCAGTTGGACGACATTGCTGCCGCCGTTGCGGAAAAGAATCGACAATACCAGCTCCACTATGCTCGCAATCTTCGCGCAAATCCAACTCGGGCTTTCAAAAACACTCAACAACGCGCTTGGAGGAAGTTTTATCCAAGACTTCAAGAAATTTACGCTGCCAACAAGTTCAATCAGACCTTTCGGTGCCACCCTTGCGGCGTCAATTGTCGAGACGCTTCAGAACTTCGCCGTCACTGCACCACCAAGCGCCACAAACTCACTCTTCGCTACGGCGGAAACGGCTTTCCTTGCGACCCATGCGGCCTTCACTTCAAACACTACTCCAATTACAGACAGCACAAAAAATCTGACGGCCATTACGCAAAATGTGGACCTCCCAGCTCTGATATCTAACTCACTTTTACAGGACCTCACCACCAACGCTCGTGCCCTCCGCCGCCTGAGGACCGCTTGCGAGCGTGCGAAGCGCACCCTCTCTTCTTCCGCTCAGACCTCCATTGAGATCGACTCTCTCTTCGAGGGTGTTGACTTCTACACCTCCATCACCCGTGCCCGTTTCGAGGAGCTCTGCCAGGACCTGTTCCGTGGCACCATGGAGCCCGTCGAGCGCACTCTCCGTGACGCCAAGATCGACAAGTCCTCTGTCCACGAGATCGTCCTTGTCGGTGGCTCTACCCGTATCCCCAAGATCCAGAAGCTCGTTTCCGACTTCTTCAACGGCAAGGAGCCCTGCAAGTCCATCAACCCCGACGAGGCTGTCGCCTACGGTGCCGCCGTCCAGGCTGCCATTCTGTCTGGTGACACTTCCAGCAAGTCCACCAACGAGATCCTCCTTCTCGACGTCGCGCCTCTGTCCCTCGGTATTGAGACCGCTGGTGGTGTCATGACCGCCCTCATCAAGCGCAACACCACTATCCCCACCAAGAAGTCTGAGACCTTCTCTACCTTCTCCGACAACCAGCCCGGTGTGCTCATCCAGGTCTTCGAGGGTGAGCGTGCCCGCACCAAGGACAACAACCTCATGGGCAAGTTCGAGCTCTCCGGCATCCCGCCTGCGCCCCGTGGTGTTCCTCAGATCGAGGTCACTTTCGACCTTGACGCCAACGGAATCATGAACGTCTCCGCCCTCGAGAAGGGTACCGGCAAGACCAACAAGATTGTCATCACCAACGACAAGGGTCGCCTGTCCAAGGAGGAGATCGAGCGCATGCTTGCTGACGCCGAGAAGTACAAGGAGGAGGACGAGGCTGAGGCTGGCCGCATCCAGGCCAAGAACGGCCTTGAGTCTTACGCCTACTCTCTCAAGAACACCATCTCCGACCCCAAGGTTGAGGAGAAGCTTTCCGCTGAGGACAAGGAGACCCTCTCTTCCGCCATTGAGAAGACTGTCTCCTGGATTGACGAGAACCAGACTGCTGCCAAGGACGAATACGTAAGTTCAACCCAATCGCCTTGAACATTGAACATGATGCTAACAATCTCACAGGAGTCCCAGCAGAAGGAACTCGAGTCCACGGCGAACCCGGTGGTGAGCAGAATAATGACCCCTTGAATCGATTGGAATTGAAGCTAACGAGTTTTACAGATGATGAAGATCTACGGCGGCGAGGGTGGCGCCCCCGGCGGCATGCCCGGCGCTGCTCCCGGTGGCGCCGCGCCCGGTGCTGGCGGCGATGATGGCCCTACCGTTGAGGAGGTTGACTAAACGCCTCGCCTCTCTCCAAGTACAGACATGCATCCGCAACACACGGCGTTTCTTTAGATGATAGTGCTGGCTGGGCTTGTTTGTTGTTTGTTTTTGCTTTAATTATGATGCTATGAGAAATCGGAACAAAAAGCATTGAACTGTAATGTTAGCTTGCCTCTTCTTGAGGCATTTTGCAATTGAAGAATTTCGTAATCATCTTGTTCTCCAATCTTTCCGTTCTGTCATCGTGAATTTCTCGCTCTTTTTGACGTTCGTAGAAAATCATTGGTGTACGCAATCCTTGAATATTCTTCTGCGAATAATGCTTCTGGAACAATTTTCATTCATGTAAGTGGCTCATACGAAACACACTTTTCATAGTCAAGAGAAGGCTGCAGCGCGCGCGGCTGAACAGCTGAAGTCGCTGACAGCCCAGAGCCCGCAAAGCGAAGCAATGTTGCCGTCCAATCATCTCCAAGTTCCGTATGATTGTAATCACAAACACATCCTGTCGGCCGGCAGCATCACTGCGATTGCGAGCCACCGCGGTGTGAACGATTCATGATTAAATTATGCAATGTATTTGGCGGAGACCACATACCTGATCCTTCACATGCTCTTTGCTGGCTTGATTTGCACTAGCGGCTGCGGGAGTACCCTCTCAGCCACGCTAGCAATAACAACACCAGCCCTACGACACCTTTCCCCTTTGCCCTCTCCCTTTGCTTTCGCAGACTGCGGTTGCCGTTCAACAAGCAATCACTCCAAGTCATCTGCACTGAAGCACACCAACATGCACATACATCACTTCCCTCTCCCTGTTTGTATTGGCTTCAACGCCAGCAAGCCATACATCTCTTGCACTCCCCCTCTCGTCCAACCTGACGGCCGCGACTAGCGACTGCGTCATACAAATACCACTTTCTACTTCCTTCCCTAACATCCGCTCATCCTTCCTTCCCCCTACAACGACGTCCTCATGGCGCGCTCCACCGGTCAGGGTAGCCTCAGACTGTTACGCAGCGACGATGCCTTATCGTGCCGCTCCAGGTAGGTATTGTCATGGCGCGCGCCACTGGTCAGGGTGACCTTCGACTTTTGCGCAGCGTGCAACTATGAAGATATCAATCCGAATCAGGTCCAACTACTGGCGCGAGCCTCAGACCTTGACCCAGCTCTTCGCCGGACTGCACAAGCGATGGAGGGCTCCATTAGCTCTGGTACTTAACGGATCCATATCTCTGGGCTTTCTGCATTTGACAATGTCGCTTCCGGAAAGCTCTTTCCATGGAGCGCTCCATCCCCGCTGGTACTTACTGCATCTGCACCTCCCAAACACCGCTCTTGGCCATGTAGGACCATGCCTAATGGGACCCTCTCTGGCAGGTGTGCGTGGGCTTCCTCGCCACATCCCTCACCGTATTCCTGTCTTGCCATCTACGCTGCTACCATCACCGCCGCAACGCAACAGTCACGCCAGCAACCGCAGAGATGGCCTCAATCGAACTTTTCGAAGTCGAGGAAGAGATTGTGCAGACTCAGATCATCGCCCATGTCGCCGATCTCAGTGGCGACGAGCCCGATGATCTTTCTGAGGCTTCAGACAGCCCCTTCGGCATCCTCAAAGCAAGCCTTGTGGCTGCTGGCATCCCCGAGGATGATGCCATTGTGCTTATCGCGAAGTGCAGGAGTCGTGCGGATGAGTATGGAAAGGGTGGCGATGGCCATACCTCCAACAAGAAGCCCATCTACAAGGAGAACAATTGGTACGATCAACATTTCTCCGTCAATCGCTCCCCAACACATTGGTACATGCATGCTGATACTGCCACATAGGCCAAGTTGGGGATGTGAGATCGACGATGAGTTGTAGGAGGGCTTCACCGACGACCTTTCACTCCAAATTCCGCGAGCCGACGCGGTCAAGTTTTCCGGACGGCTCGATTCTCCAGCCATGATCACCATGCATTACCCCCCAGCCAGGAAAAACGCCGACGGTACCCTTCTCTCCGTGACTGATCAGAAGAACCCTTGCCTGTACTTGCTGTACTTCAAGCTAGGCTTGGCGAGCGACTTGCCGACCCAGAGCATCTGCTGGACCGAACGTATCTATCCCAAGACAAGCACGACCGCTCGCGAGCTCAATGATTCTCAGCCGTACAAAGAAGTCTACGAATCATCCACTCTTGACTTGAACGACCAACTCAACCGCAAGATTGACGAGACTGCCACCTATGGAGCTCGCCTCTTTGTCTCCCAGGTCAACGTCTTGGAGGACATCTCCAGGGTCAAGGCCGATCCTGACTGGAAACTCTTTACCCTGCCAGCTGAGGATCATGAATTTGTGCCGATTTACAAGCAGCCCTTCCACGGCGCCGTCAAAATCAAGACTGGACAATTCCACTTCTACACTTACCACTCCGAGATCATCCTACGCGGCAAGATTTCTGAGAGGTTCGTGCGCATGGCTGATACTATCGTCAACGTATTTGCAGCTTTGGTCGGCATCACGACGGTCCGTCATCATGGCTTTGCCAACTTCAAGAAAAGCAGCATCACCGATGCTTCTACCTGGAAGGACGATCAACCCGAAAAAAGGAACGCTCTTGAAGCTGTGCTTAGCATGAGATTTGTGGAAAAGCACCACAACCACCGCTTCCGCCTCAGCCAGCTCAGCCCACATCTCCTTTATTATGCCGAGAGGGAAGGTCTCGTCCTCGATGATGATGCGAAAGACTCGCCCATCCTGCAACTCAACAAGCACATGTCCACAAAAGCTGGTCTCAGCACTGCGTCCAAGATCCTCCCCGATGGCACTCCGTTCAATCTGTACATTGCCCGGAAAGGCCATGCAACCCAAGCAGCCAATGGGTTCCCGCAGTTAATTGCACACCATGACAAAGAGCGTCCCCTCGGCTGGCCGACTCTGAAAAGAGGCCGCGAGACTCAGCGTGCATCAGACTGGGCTGGTCTGAGGCAGACTACGCAGAACCGGGTGGCAGAGTATCGAGAGAACCTGCAGCAGGACGTGGACAAAACTAACAAGCGGAAACAAGAGGAAGATTCCACCTTCACACCACCTCCGACAAAGCGCGGACAGCCAGCGAGATTGCCTCAATTACCCAGGATCAGATGCCCCGAGTGCAACAGCAAAGTCACCGAGGCAAGACTCAAAGACCATATGCACAGGCAGCATCCCAAATACAGCCTGGAAACGCCGATCGCTTGTGATGAAAGCTCCTGTCCGCAGTACTTTGGGACAGACAAGGAGGCCGCCGACCACTTTCGCGCTGTTCATACGCCGAAAGTCGCCTGTCCGGAGTGCAGCAGGTCTTTTCGTCCTGGTAATTTGAAAAGGCACCGTCGCGATCAGCATGGAGTGGATGTGTAGTTTTGAGGAAGTACTATGTAGTTGTCGCCCATCAATGCAAAACACGAGTGTTTCTTACACCTTAAATTCTATTTCACTCGCTTGTACTCGATCGACTGTTTTCTTTCCTTCGCTAAAATTCTCTGACTCTTCTCTGGCATTCTCTTCTTTGATTTGTCTCGCTTCGCATAAGTTTTCATTGAGTCCGCCCATTCATCCTCAACTGTAAAATCTCGCCGGAGTACAAATGCAGCCAGTCTTCCCAATATCTCTCAAAGTTTTCGTCATATTGAAGTATATGATAGCAGCATCGATGCAACACTACAAGCAGGAGACGATGCTTAGCGCCGTTGGTCTCAGATGTTGGATATTCCATCAAGTACAAATTCGGCCTTCCCGGTATCTTTCACTTTGTTTGTTATATTAGAGTTGATGATACTAGCACATACATATAGTCACTACTGCAACCGAGAGACGAGCTCGAACACCATCAACGCCGCCGATCTAATTCGCACTCCAAATGGAAAATACCTGAAGAGGAGCTGTCCCGAGTCGTGGTTGCTCTCGAGCGCAAAAATATCTACCAGGAGAAATGCAGGGATCCCTAGAATCTCTCGTGTTCTTGGGCTACTGAAGGCGATGATAGCCGCATCCAATCGATCCTCAATTCGGGAGACGATTGGAAGATACCACGAGCACCTCTGAGCCAACCTTGACTTCCTGCGAATTAACAATGGCATGGCTCGATGCCTCCCGGGGCGTGGTTCTTCGTAATCGTGTAGATTTCAATAGAGTGGGAATGCAGAGATCTCTAGCATCCTTCGTCTTTAGTCCATACTGAAGTCGATGATAGCAGCATTAAATTCACGTTATATTCGGGAATCAATGAGCCGTCTTCATCGATACGTCCTTTGCGGACTGGGTACGGTAGGGTTGGGCTCGTGTCGTGGGTGGGTTATTGTGATGCGGCTCGACGTTTTCAAGTGCGAAGATGCTAGTGTTCATTACATGAAGCGTTCTAAGCACTTGACTGCACAAACTCTTTCTAGAGTGGCGGGTCGATAGATCCTGAAGTCGATGACCGTGCCATTCTCTCCCCGTGATCTCCTGCGGTCGAGGAGAGAAGTCTTCAACCAAATTGTTCAGATGTAGCTCGATTAGCGGCAATAGAAGCAGCAGCAAATGGTAGGAGTACATGGAAGACTGCTCTTGTCTCGCTCGTGCGTCGTTTGGATATTGCTTCTGTCAGCGACGACGTATGTAGTCTTCTCGGTCGAAACCAGATCATCGCCATGTTCGCCTCATTTGATACTGGCGTATTCGGTCAGCTTGTATTGTGAATTCCAGCATGCACTCATCGCACATGGGTCTAGCCGCAAACATGGGATATTGTTCAGGATTTTCGTGATACAAGGTGATAGTCAATACAGAAGCAGATTTCTAGCTAACGTCGGAGATGGTGTCTGCACAATTATAAAGAAGATACACGGAAACAGCACTGTGAGTATCAGCAACGTTATGCTTTGATTTCTCGCTGGGAAAAGAAAGGGTTCCAGTATACCTTATTGATCGGTGTCTTGACTTGAGCCTGGATGGTTTCGACCTCGACCGAAAGTCGTAATACCGACATTAAAAATGCACACTTGCCTTCCAGGCTATCGTCAGTCACACCGTCTCGTCGTTGGTCGTTCATTGCGAATGTATGAGTATTCGGAGTGGTCTGATTCTTCACGCCTCACCTACAATACCGTCGGTTACCCACGGATAGGTGTGAAGGGCTTCGATCTGCTGTGAATGATCAACCGCTCTCTGTTCACACGTGATGAATGGAGGGCTAGACCGAGTCTGCATCCAAACAAATACACCAACATCGAATTTCTTGATCTTACACCCACTCACCCAAATACAAGAAGCACTTCAGACTTAAATAAAAGATCGTCTCCCGTCAACTCGAGTCATCGACAACATGACTTCCCTAGACGGCATCCGCAATCAGATCCGTGGTGCGTCGGTCTAATGTTTCTCTACCGTCACCAATACTGACAAGTTGCAGACAACGTCCACTTCATCATCAACACAGAAGCCAGCATTATTGGCTCTGAGGCCGAACCTGCCGACCGCATCGACATCCTCGTCGCCAACAAAAGAGGTGTCTTCATCGCCATGGTTATCGTCAACGGCAGCACGGCGCTCCAGGGTCAAGATGCTCTCTCCGTCGAAAAAGCTCTTCATGCTCTTCTCGAGGCATCGTCTGAACTTCTTAACTTCTGTGTGAAGACGGTATGTCTTAGCTCTTGGCTGCTTGGGCGGAATCATCGCTAAACTTCGTGTGTAACAGCTCGACAGTTCCCACTACCAGATGCCAGTCACCGGAGGGAGGGTTGAGGAGGATTTCCTCAACCAAGTCACATTTGGGTGAGAAAATACCATCAAAATTCATGGTGATAGCGTAGCAAAGAAAAGCAATGAAAACACCTGTACGAGTTTAAGTGTGAGTCGAAGCACTTGTAGACGTTTTACCAACCACCGCCAATAAGGCTTCCTCGGGTGTATCGAATATTCCACTGGAGAACTCGACCGGTTTCAATTGTGCGAGTTTCCATCTGACTGAGTAGCCACGTTCAATTTGACGTGCTTCAGTATTCGGTCTTGATGTTTCTTTGGAACGATGCAGCAAACTCCATCTTAAGAGAGCAAGAAACCGTGTCAGTTAAATACGTCACGTTTTAGCTATAAGCAGCCCCGGACAAGCTCGAGCATGTTGCTGGCCCGCACGTGGCTCAATCAAGTAAGTCTCGTCGTTAGTCCATCGATCCGCGACGATTATTCGATCTCGGTGACGTAGCCGAGCTGCAATATCATGCAGTATCACCAACCAAGGATTAAGCTCTCCAGCCTCCCTGCTGTGCTGTCTCTCGGGGAGTATTAAGACTACTAGCCACACCCCCGTCGCGTGGCTCCTCTACCTTACTTGCTCAGAAACCTTCACTTTTTGGATCACCGGTACATCTAAAGCTTGCCTCAAGCTATTTGAGCCGCAACAGCTCTAAGACATCGACTTTTCTCCACCAGAAAATCAACACATCAGCAATATGGCGATCCCTAGGCAAAAGGAGCTTCACGAGTATGGCTTTCTCAGACAATCAATCTTCACTTAGCAGATCATCCCCGCTAATATGTACCGTCCTCCAGGCTCATGTCTCGCGACATGGTCGACATCTACGTCGGTCCAGAGAACACGCACTGGGTCCTGCACGAAAAGCTACTCTGCTACCGCTCAAAATACTTCCGCAAGAACTTGTACAGCAAAAGCGGCCGCCGCAACGAGCAGTTCGGCCTGCCCGAAGAAGAAGACCACCCATTCCGTCTCTTCGTCGCATGGCTGTACGCCGACGTCGTTCCGCCAGCCAAAGAAGAGAAGGACTTGAGCGGCCTACTCGACCTCTACCTGATGGGCGAGAAATGGGAAATCACCAAGCTGAAGCTGGACGTCATGAACACCGTCCGCGACTACTACCACGCGACAGACAGCTGGCCTGGCCTCCGCCGCGTGCAATACATCTACGCCAACTCGGCGCCGGACTCTCCCATGCGCGAGCTGATGGTCTCCTGCGCGGCGCGCATGTTCATCCTCGGCGAAGGTCTCCCCGCGCACTGGGAGAAGGCACTACGTCGCGATGGCCAGCAGTTGGCTGTCGATATCATTCTGTCGGTGCAGAAGTGGAGGATTGATGAGTCCCTTGTTCCCGACGCGCGCAAGCCTCCTACCGTTCCTATTCCGCACGAGGCTGAGATGAGGAGGGACATCAAGTTGGAGGCCAAAAGAGAGGACTCGGAGGACTCGATCATGTCTGAGGTGCCGGACTACAAGCCCAGTGAGACCGAGGGTGAGGACACTGCTGTCGAGGACGAGGCATGATTTGGTTGATGGCATGACATGGCGTTTGGACGTGTGAATTTCCACTAATGTGTTGTATATGCTTTTCCTAGTCTTTGCATTAATACCCTCTTCTTTAGCGAGTATACGAGTATGATACATTTTCGGTACGATCTTCGAAAGCTGTCACATTATCGAGACTCCCATTCATGGCAACGTCTAAACATCGAGCAGTAATGCAGCAAACGGACCAGGTTTAGGAACTTAAGTTGATGATCTGATGCTAGTCGACATCTTCATTGATCTGGTCCTTGGGCTTCGAATGTCTGCCATCAAGCCATCTCAGAAGCATGACGAACAACGAGCACATGTGATCGAATACGGATCACACTACATGAGTGGAACCGAAGCGTCAGACATAAAGACTTGAAAGTATTCAATTTCTTCATTAACTCGTCAAAACCTCGTCAAAAGAACAAAGCATCCATCATCTAATAGTTCTTGCCAGGAATGTCGGCGCCGGGCAGGCTCTCGCCCTTGTGGTCGGTGTTGTCGGCCTGGCCCGTGGACTTCTTGTTGTCGCCTCCGAGCGCCTGGTTGACCTTGTCCTTTGCGCCGGCGAGCATGCCAGCTCCGGCCATACCCTTGTTCTCGCGGCCGGCGACGTCCTTGGCGCTGTTCTGCTCCTGCTTGGGATTGGTGACTGAGATTGGGTCTTAGCTTGAGGCTGGTAAAGTTTGAGGAGGGAGGGGTTTACGAACCTGGAACTCCGGACATATTGGTGGTCGTGTAGGGTTGGTCTAGGGGCTTTTAAGTTGTTGTTAGATTAGGTAGAGATAATTGCTTGAGAGTGTTAGGAGGGGCAAAGTGGGATGGTACACCGGATGGTATTTATTTGTTAGCCATCGTCTAAAGGCTTGACCCTGAGGCTTGATCACACCACATCATTGGATATCGATGCTGTTGTTTGCGTCACTCAGGTCGTGTACGATAGATGACCAGGTATGAAGTCACGACATGTTCTAGGAGAAGTCTCCCGGCAATGCTTCCGGAATGCTTGATTTGAAATATGGGTCTTGCTTGTAATCCGTGAGGGAATTCCGCGAGAATATCCATCTCCATTTCGGACCTTCGCGCCTCCACATCGGAATGCTCATGGGAGGTGGTATCTCGCCCGTTGACATGTGAAGTGAATGATAAGATCGGAAGTGAATAGCACAGCGGAGCAAATTCCGCGGAAGCTCTCTCCCACCTCGGCCCCGAGCTTCTACCATATCGACTGTTAATCTTTAAACATCACCATCCCACCCAACCCACAACACATCACCACCACAGCAGCCATGGCGCAAGACGGCGCGCCGCTCGACGAGCGCGTCTACTCGGAACATATGCACAATGTCTGGTACATGGGCCAGCTGGAGAACTCGCAATTCAATTTCCCCTTCATGAGCGACAACATGCTGCACCACTACTTCGCCAACTCGCCCTTCTTCGACTGGACCACCAAGAACGGTCTCGAAATTCAGCAATGTCAGGCCGACCCGTACGGATGGCAATTCTCGCACAACCGCAAAGACTTCGAAGCGCAGATCGCCTCGCGCAATGGCTCCGAGTACATGATCGCCGAGGGCGAGCAGATGGAGTTCGACGCGGAGGGCCGCCCGGCCAAGGGAGGCGTGTATGTCATCCGCAAGCAGGATCGCACCAAGGGCGTGCCGCCTAAGAGCCGGGACACCGTAGAGACGCTGGCCACCTACTACGTGATCGGCGAGAACGTCTACCAGGCGCCCAGCGTGGGCGACGTCCTGGGCACGCGCTTGCTGTCGGCCTCCACAGCGCTGAACAACTGCTTCACTCAAGCCTCCGCGCTGCCGCAATGGTCGCCCACGACCGGCCACACTTACCCGACGATTTCTTCAACCACAACCGCAAACGGCAAAAACCCCACCTCAACAGCTGGCAGCAACACCCCTCGCTCCCGCGAAGGCAGCATATCAACCGACATCCGCTCGGGCTCCTCCGCACCCACCAACAGCCAACAGCAACAAGCAGCGCAATCCACAACCTCCGACGCCCACGCGACCCGCCTACTGCGCGACTCCCTAGTGCAATCGCTCACCTACGCCGACGACCCATTCACCGACGAAAACCCACTGCAAGGCGAGCCCGGCAGCCTGACCTTTGTCTCCTCCACGGCGGCGGCGAAAAAGCGCAAAGCCGACGCCGAAGCAGCCGCGCGAGCGAAAGAGGAAGCCAATGCCGCAGCAGCTGCGGCGGCGGCGCTGGTGGCGAGCAAACCTGCCTCGCCCGCTGCTGCTGGAGCTGGTGCGGCGAGCCCGCCTTCGCCGGGTAAAGTGACGAAGAAGGCGAAGGAGAAGAAGAGACGGAAGAGTAAGCATAATGCGCAGAGTCCGCCGATGTCGCCGGCGGGCGGGACGCCGGCGACGAGTCCGGCGCCTGTGGGTTGAGAGGGCTGTGAGAGTGTGGGGATTTGATGATTGGTGGTGATGTTGGTAAGGCTTGCTTCAAGAGCCTGGCGGCAAAGAAAAGCAGAGTGATTCGACTGATTTGTGGCGGTGTTGAGGACGTGGTTTTTCCTTTTCGGTCAAAAATGATACCCCTAGATACCAGTCATCTAGATCAAATGGAGTTGTTTGGATTATCACAATAACCACCCCCCCCCCAGTCCTACCGCAAATATGTCGTGATACACTTCTTCTCGCGACGAAACGAAGAACAACACCAGACAGATTCAGAGAAGATCAACCAGTACCGCCCGAGAACGGGATTTGTTCACATACACAAGGATCATAAAGTACGGTACACGAAGGGAAGTAGAGAGAAGCCCCAAAAATCCAAAGCGGGTATCTTTCCGACGTAAAACCTCCCCGAACAACATGAACCAAGGCAGCATAATAATCATCATCACACAGCAAAGAAGAGCCATGGACGCTAACAATCATTCCATGCAATCCACACAAGACCGAGATGCGCAAACCCGCAAAAACCGCAAGACAAGTCATAAGACCATTTCACCCAGCGCGATCATCCATCAACCAGCTCGTTTCCTCCTCGTCGTAAACCCTCCCGCTCGGTCTGCGCTCCCACGACGCGTCGGTATCCGGCTGCTGCAGCACAAGTCCACCGCTCAAGCTCAGACTCCGAAGCATTTCCATGCCATTCTGGCTGACGCTCAGCCCTCTAGCGCCCATGGGCAAGCCGCCAGGAGCGCCAAGCGGGATGCCGTTCGCCGCGACGGCTGCTGCTGCTGTGCTGGGCATGGTGCTGGGAGGGAAATCGTTGGGTAGCGGGAGGGATTGGTTCATGTCGAAGCCGATGAGGCCTTCCATTTTCGCCATCAGAGGGCGCAGGTAGCGGGATTGTTTGCCGCGGATGGTGGAGAGTTGGTGCAGAAGGATGGAAAGGTACTGTTTGCCTTCGAAGAACGTCGCAGAGGTGTCGCCAGCGGTGCATTTCAGGACGTCGGCGAGGCAGCCTGCGATGTCGGAGAGTTTTTGTTCCTGGGGTATGGTCAGTATGGGTGTGGTGAGGGATGTATCAACAGTCTAATGCTCACCATTCCGATGCCGTGAGAGTCCAATGCCACGGAGGTGGCGCTGGAAGTGATCTCTACGACTTTCTTCGCCAGCTCGATCGGGTAGTCGAGTCGCATTCCACCTTCACCTTGGCCCCAGATAAGGCCATTACTGACACCCATTTGCCATGCGAGTACGTGCAACCACTCTCTAGTGATGGAAATGTCCAGATGCTGAGTCTCTGTCAAATTCGTCATCACGCGAGCAGTGGCATCCAGCTCTTGTTGTGTTTTTGTCAGCCAGGCTTCGTTGCACAGGCTCTGTCTCCTGGAGCCGCGCCAGGCGCTCACGAAGCTGTCGTCTACCGCGCTGAACAAATTTGCCAAGTTGACAAAGCCGTTCAGTAGCTGAGGATCCTCGCTTTCAAAAACAGCCGGCAACGTCACACTGGGTGCGAGGCGTGTTCGCTTGCGGCGTTGCACTGCATATGCTCGCTCTGTGATGAAAAGCAGCCAGTACAACCTCCTGCACCATTGGGCCTCGACCGAGTTGAATTTAGAGTAAGCCTCTTCATCATCGAGACTTAAATTCTCCGCGAATGTGATGCTCTCCTGCAGATAATACCATGCCCTTTCGTGTCGCTCGTGATTGCCATGATAACAGAATAGAAAAAATGAGGTCATTACCGAAAGATTTGAGGCATTCATGTAATCGTAGTCTCTGCGCTCTCGAATGCACTCCTCTGCAAAGACGTCGTCAGTTGCCTTTCCGGGCTTGAGCGGAGGTGGAGTAGGTATGGAGGCATCGAGCTGTACGATGGTTGTCGCACAAAGAGCACACAAAAAGCTGTAGATGCCTGGGTCCATCGCTGCTGAGTTGGCGAAGAGATCTTGGTCGAGATAGACGCTTCGGTCGATAATGGGCATAATGGGGAACATGTGCGTAAAAAACAATTGTACATATGGCTGGAAGATCTCAGCAGCGATTCGTTGTGGTTGCGTGTAACGATCAGAGCTTGCTGGTGAAGGTATAGAGCGGACTGTTTCGCTCGTTGCTGACATGGGGCCTTGATGAGACCAGCTCTGGCCTGCTTCATGATGAAAGTTTGTTGAAGGTGCATACTGCTGATGCTGATATACCGGTTGAGGAGCGCCTTGAAGGGCGGGATTTTCGCCAGGATGTGTATATGCATGCTGTGGAGGCTGCGGGATGCTGGTTGGAGGAGCATGCGAGAAAGCCGTGGGCGGAGGTACTTGATAGTCTTGATATGCCAATCCAGTGGAAGACTGTGTATGTGCTTGTGGTCCCCACGTCCAACCGCCAAACTGTCCGCCCTGCTCAGGACTTAGCGGACTGGTCGGTGTCCCACTGGCCGAATCATCTATGCGTCGCAACGCATGAAGCACCCTGGCGCTGCGCAATCCTTTTGGTCCTTTCTTCTTCGGAGGCTGCAGGTATGCGCATCTGATGGTAGCCTTCTTACACGGGCCGCAAGGATCGTGGCCATCGCACCTGACCTTGCGCTTCCGGCAGCAATCGCAGGCGCGGCGCAGTGGTTTGGCCGTCGGTGGCGAGACGGCTGAATCATCGGTAGACGTCTGCTGGGATTGTGGCTGCATTTCTTGGTCCATTCTCTGTGTTGACGCTTGAAAGTCCAGTTAAGATGTTTGACTTGGGCGAGATCGTCGTCGCCGTCGTCGAGCTGAAGCTAGATGCGTGGGAGCTTCACCGGCATGTACCGCGGTACCGCTGCGTCGATTGTGATCCGCACTACGCTTCCGGAGGGTTAGGGCCACAAGAGGCCGGGTAGCAGTGCGACGGAAGCCATCCGTATCAACAGACTCCGAAAATGGTGTGAGCGAGTAGAGCAGGAAGAAGACGAGGGCCAAAGCACACGAGCGATGTTAAGTTGAGATGAAGCATGTCACGGTCGCTAGGCTGGCAGCATGCGGGGAAGCGATGGAGAAGCGGCGTCGAAGCCAAATCCCACTGCTGCAGATGACGATTGGCCGTGGGCGGAGAGGCACACACATGCACAACCTGCAATCGGTCCTACGTGGTTAGCCTTCCGCCCCAGGCCGCAGATAATAATGCACGGCATGCTCTCATGCTCGTCAAGCGAGATCACGGATGGCCGTGCTGCGTATGCCTTACCAATCCTCATGAGGTCAAGGAGGGTTCCTTTCTCCTAGTCTCGGTAGTCTTTCCTTCATCACAAGAGAGTAGGATTCTTCCAATGCTTGTTCAGACTGCGGCTGGTTGAGGCGTCTCCGATGGCCGCTCGATGTCTGCAGCACTGCTACACTCAACGAAATCCTCCAGCTCTTCGCTGACCGTCTTCAGCTTCTCCTTGACTGACGCGACGCCCTCAGACCCGACAATGTGCCGTGCGGGAGGATTGTCGTGCCCGCCAATCGCAGCCACTGCATGTACCGTCTCTGCTACGAGCCGCTCTTTCATGATCTTGCTCAAGGGAGGGTACAGACTGGTAACCTCGTTGCTATGAAGTTGATCGCCAGTCGTGGGCTCAGAGCTACCCTCCAGACGGTCTAGCAGACTTGACAGGATGTTCCTCGACAGCGGCGCAGGGTTGTTCTCCTCGGCGTAAGCCTGCATTGGCGGGGCACTCGTGATCTTGTGCGTGAGGATATTGATCTCAATGTTTGGCTGCACAATGGTCATTCTGATGTTGAAAGGCGCGATCTCGTAGGCCAGACTGTCGCAGTAGCCTTCGATTGCCCATTGGCTTGCACAGAACATACTCAGTCCTGGCGTTCCCAAGTGTCCACTGATCGCGGTCAAGAGCACGATATGGCCGTTCTTCTTGCTTCTGAATACTGGCAAAGTCGCCTTGATGATGTTGACGGGTCCGAAGAAGTTCGTCTCAAATTGGTCTTGAACCAGAGTCAACGTCCTCGGGTTCTGGCTCAATTCCTCCACCGTGCCCACCACCACCTCTGAATGGCAGCAGAAGAGGATGTCAATGCGGCCGAAACTCTGTACGGCTTCGGCGACAGCAGACTGACATTGGCCCATGATCCTCACGTCCAGTGCGACGACCCTCAATCGAGCGCGCCATGTCTCCTTGTCCTGATGTGTGCCCACTTCCTCCAGGAAGTCTTTGAAATCCGCGCTCCTGTCCTCTTGCTTCTCAAATTCCACCGGCAGCACGCCAGCTGTTACGTAGTCGCCGTGAGCCAGTAGGTGGGTGCACAGTGAGATGCCCACGGGGCTGTTGGCACACGTGACGAACCATACTCGTGGTGCATTGTGGGTAGGGAACTTGGGCTCGCGCGGTAGCTTCACATCGTTGGCAGACATGGCCAGGCCAGAGGACGGAGGAGTGGGAGGAGGACGAGATGGATTGAGGACGACAGGATGAATGGAGGAGTGGAGTGGGAGGAATAGGTTGATCTCGCACTTGGCACACGTGGATGATGACCTTTCTATGCTCGTCTACTGCCTTTCCCCTCACGCGACTGCTGGGTTTGCGGTAGTCGACACGACTCTGGTCATGAGTATGCCGAGAATAATACCGTAGGACGACTTGGGTGGAGGGTGGAGGGTGGAGGGACTGCTCGTTTGCCGAATGATCGCCGGTGGATGGCGGCAACTGCTTCGGTGTCGCCCGGCTTTTGTCTGTATTACGGTCAAGATATTGATTATATTGTCATTTGATAATCCAACATTGATTGTTTCTATTCAGTGAATATTATCGACTTTGCTATCTTTCCCTGGACAACAAGCATCTTGATTGGCAGCAAACGCATCATCGTGCATTGTTTGGCTCGAAACGGGAGCGAAAGCCGGCAGCTCGAACAAAAATTTCTAGGGACTTTGCGACCAAAGATCGAGTGGATACACTTTGGCACTCTCATATAATCATTCGCCTCCTTCTTTCAAAGACACGCCCTGCATTCATAATCGCCCTCAATACGACCGTCGATCATGCTCATTGCCTGACTGTGATCACGCACTCCTTCATTCACAATTGCACCATCCCAACTGCGTTCCGTGAATGTCCCGCGGAAAGATCCTCTTCATCGACGCCTATGACTCGTTTTCGAACAACATCATAAACCTCCTGCAAGACCGCCTCTCGATTACTGTCGACTCAGTCTTCATCGACGACCCGCGCTTCGTCTTCAACGACGATGCTTTCCACGAACACCTTCAACAGTTCGATGCCGTGGTCGCCGGCCCTGGACCTGGCCACCCTTCCAATCCAGACGACATCGGGTTGATCGCAAAACTATGGACTCTCTCGGACCGTGATCTGCTTCCCGTCCTGGGTATATGCCTTGGCTTCCAGAGCCTTTGTCTGGCTTATGGAGCCACTGTTGGGAGACTCACGCAGCCACGCCACGGACTTGTGACGCCCATTACTCACTGTGGCGAAGATGTGTACGCCGATACGGGCGAAGTGCGAGCCACGCAATATCACTCGCTGCACGTCAATTCTGGATCTCGCACGAGTGATGAACATCAAGGTCACCAGCGTTGGCAGCCAACCAAGTCCTGCAAAGAGCTCGTCCCTCTCGCATGTGACCTCAGTGACCCTGAAAATGGCCCAATCTTCATCGCAGCCAAACATGCCAGCAAGCCGTTCAGAGGCGTGCAGTACCATCCAGAATCAATTTGCACCAACGATGAAGGCCACAAGCTTGTTGACAAGTGGTGGCGAGAAGCCTGCACCTGGAACGCCACTCATCGTGCACCCAGAGCCATCAAATCACCAGTTACCAAAGGCACTTCGGCTCATACTAACGGCAAGGCTGAACTGCCGTACAAGCACGACTGTCTCGACTCTATGGTTCACTGGACGTCGTTCAAAGCAGCTGCACCTGTTGACGCAGCTTCAGTAGTGCAAGTGATGCGCAGACAACCCGACTCGTTGGAACCACTGTTACTAGAGTCTGGCACCCGAAACAGCGGCGATCCCGTTAATCCAGAAACCGGACGCTTCAGCATCATCGGTCTGCAAGACGCCTCCTCAACTCACGTGCGATATTCATCGTCCAGCCATGTCTTGCAGATCATCGACGGCGAAGACGTAGCCATCAGGAAATGCAAAGACTCCTCCGACGTCTTTGAGATTCTCCAAAGCCTTGTCCAGGCCCGTAGAGCTTTAGATGGGCCGCCCGAGTCGCCTTTCTGGGGAGGATATGTCGGATTCGTTTCGTACGAGGCTGGGCTTGAGACTATCGATGTCACGCCGCCCAAACCGCCGCAGGATCGTCCCGATGTCTGGTTCGTCTTCGTCGAGCGATCCATCGTCTTGGATCATGTTCAGGGGCATGTGTACCTTCAGAGCCTGCGAAAGGATGGTGCAACTTGGCTTGCGGAAACCAAGTCCATCATCCAGGGTATGAAGCCCGAAAGTCCACAGCCTAGCACAAATGGCACGACCAAAACTCCTGCGCAAGTGCTCTCCGGCCCTCAGCGCGACGAGTATTGCAACAAAGTTCTAACTTGCCAATCTCACCTGCGCGCCGGCTCATCCTACGAGCTCTGCCTCACAGACAGCACGCACATCCGCAGCACCGAAGACTCCTGGTCCCTGTACCTGCGCCTCCGCACCGCCAACCCAGCACCCTTCAGCGCCTACCTCGACCTGACTTCCAGCACAAACCCCTCGATGAACACCAAGGTCGTCGGCAGCAGTCCCGAAAGGTTCCTTTCCTGGTCACGAGAAGGCGCATGCCAGTTCCGACCGATCAAAGGGACCGTCAAGAAAACTCCCCAAACCACGCGCGCCATGGCCGAAGCGCAGCTCAACACGCCCAAAGAGCAGGCCGAGAACCTCATGATCGTCGATCTGATCCGGCACGATCTCAGCGGTGTGCCTGGGTATGTATATATCTCTTTCCTCCCCTCACAATACTTCTCAAACCCACAAATCAGAGTAAAAAACTAACCCAACTCCTCTCTCACAGTGTCCAAAATGTCCACGTCCCCCGCCTAATGGCGGTAGAAGAATACGCCACGGTCTACCAACTCGTCTCCGTGATCAGCGGCACACTCACGCCCTCTGCCACATCCGGCATCCCCGTCCTCGCCGCATCCCTGCCCCCCGGCTCCATGACGGGCGCTCCCAAAAAGCGCTCCTGCGCCATCCTGACCGAAATCGAAGCCCAGAAACCTCGCGGCTTGTACAGTGGCGTCCTCGGCTATTTGGACGTCGGCGGGGCTGGTGATTTCAGTGTTGTCATTCGTACGGCGTTTCGGTATGGTGCTGATGATGAGGGGGTGTGGCGGGTTGGTGCCGGTGGGGCGGTAACGGTGCTGAGTGAGGCGGAGGCGGAGTGGGAGGAGATGAGGACGAAGAGGGAGAGTTTGTTGAGGGTTTTCGGGGTGCCTTTTGGGGGCGATGATGGTGGTGTTTGATTCGTTCCTGGGCGGTGTTCTGGTATCACAATCAGCGCCTGTCAATCAAATCGTTTCTTTGATTCTTCGAGGTCTCCTGTTGTCGCTTTCTCTCTCTCGCGTCGAATATCATTGCGTATACCTGCGAATCAAACGATGCCAGCGCTCCCCCTTTATCGAGAAATACTTAGTCGTTCCTCGTCAGATGGACATAGAAGCCCCACGCGAAAAGCCACAGGCCGAGCATCACGATAATCACGACGCAGTACATTTCCAACGAAATGGACATGATGTATCTGTCCGGGTCTGTTGGTCGCAGCGCCGCCATTCTGGGTGGATTTTGAAGTGAGAACTTGCGTTGGGAGTCTGTTCGGAAGGGTTGATTTCATGAAGTTATTGTGATTGAGTTGAGAAGCTATCTTTTGTGCTAGAACGAAGGGTGTAGATGTAGTGAATGAAACAGAGCAATGGGCGCTTACGCTTGTGATTGCTGCTGCGCAACAAAGCAGCAGCTTTGCGAGGGCTACGGTCTTGTGAGGGTCGATGTCGCTGGCGCTGGTTCTCGATCTGTTCGTATCCTCTCTCATGAAAGTAGTTGGAGGCTCTTCTCCGAAGAGGTATGCACAATAGCATACAGAGCAAAAGCGCTTACGCTTGTGATTGTTGGTGCACAGCAAAGCAGCAGATTTGTGAGGTCTACAGCCTTGTGAGGGCCGTTGTCGCTGTCGCCTTTTCTCGATTTGCTCGTAGCCTCTCTCATAGAGGTGATTGGAGGCTCTTCTCGAGGAAACATGCACAACGGCATGGTCGCAGAGACTGCAGTGAGCACAGCGGTGAGTCAGGCCTACCGTGCGGGCGTGAGCGCTGCTCAGGGGTCAGCGGAGCACAGCGGTGATGCCCTGCTCTCTGCTCACAACGAACAAAAGGGTATCAAAAAGCAACCAATGGTCGGATCATTATTTCACGAGCAGTATGAGCATTCTCATGATGTCCTAATGGATATCCGATAAAGAATTGATAAAAAAAAATGTCTTGTTCGAGGTGTCGAACTCATGGTATGTGTGATTGGGTCTGTGAGCAGTCAGCAAAGTCCTAAGTCATAACCACTGCGCTATTCCTCCTCTTTACGTGGTCCTCCTCTTGCACCGGTTCGGAAGAAACGTTGGGGCTTTATCTAGTCCCACCTAAGCGGGGTTCCCTTTCCACGCAGAGGCGACATTGTGGTACAATAGTGGTATGAGGAGATAGAGCAACCTCAAATCATGTAGCTCCATGTGTTAGATAGTCTATTAGACCTTGTTGCGGTGTTGTTGTTGCCCTGCGAGGGTAGGGGGTTGATGCCAGCCGCGCCAAGACTTCCGCTGTTAGTGAGGGAGGCCATTTGGGAGCGGGCAAAGGCATTCCTCCAAACACTCATTGCACAGAACAAAGGGAGATTGTTCTGCTGGGGTAATGTTGTGCTCAGCGTGCAAACAGTGGCACATTTAATCCCAGCTGCAGGTACCCTCCTTGGACGTTGCTGGCCTCAGGGGCGAGCGGGAGTGCCTCTGAACCCGATCGTCGAAGGCAGGCTTATTTCCCGACAAGCGATCATGCACCACGACAACACCCTACACGATCGGCCTAATCGTGATCAACACAGTGAGATCGTTGCGAGAAAGCCCAGCAAACAGCACAAGCATTCAATCTGCTACGACCATCGACAACTGACCAACGCCGCCACACCACTGCAGCCAGCGACATCGACTAGTGCAAGGCCCGCGACCAAGGCTTTCGATCGAAGAGCGCGATCAAGGGCAAGGAACACACCTCAAGATGGCATGCTGCCGCAGTCACGAAGCGAACATGGTCCATTCTATTTCAGCCAAGCAGGAAGCACGCTGGGAGGCAGCAATATGGGCTTTCGACATCGCCAGCATGCTGGAGAGCAGCATTGCGACTCTCGACGAGGTACACGCAAGCGACATGAGCCGAAAAGTGCCGACAGCATTGCCACCAAGCCTCATGAAGCATAACGTTCGTGCAGCGCCCAAAGAGCTACCACTGCTTCTGCGTGCGAGCTGTCAAAGCAATAACACAGTCCGCCAGGGCGAGGACGACTGTGACTTGTAAGGCCTCCAAAGCACGATCAAGACCTCGCGTTCTCATGATCTACAGCAAAGCAGACTGTTGCAGAAGGCCAACATCTTTCACAGCAGTCCTCCAAATAGCCGAAGCAGCTTGGAAACGGTCTGCGTCCACCACTTCAGCGACATCGTGGTGAAAGCCACAGAAAGAGGTTGGACATCTTAGGAAGCGATGCACGGCAGACACCCGCCATCAAGTGACCAACATGACAGCCGCTCTGAACGGAAGTACCAACGAGGCGAAATGCCGAGATCTCACCACTCAAAGCAAGGAGCAGAGATGCTGTATTTGGCACAAATGGCTGAGGAAACGGTCATGTTTGGAGGCGAGCCATTGCGAGAAATGCATGCCCTCCGTATGATGGCATTGCTGGAGGGTTTGACGCATCGGCGACGGCCGATAGCAAGCCTTGCCTGCCCACCTTGGTGTCAACATCAGCTTCTGCGAACACTCAGCTCATCGTTGTGATGACAGCAGCATTGCATGTCTCACTAGCAATTCGACGTTGCGCTTGAATGGTCGACACGCTGGTGAACCGAGCAGAGACTTCGTTCGAAAGCTGCTTGGTCTTTTGAGCCATGATTTGAACATCACGGCACACTCAGGACCTGGTCTAGAGCTTCCGCGTTGCGCCCTACTTTGTTCGATGGCCCGCTTCAGTCTTAAATTCTCGGTTCGAAGGCTCGCTGTTGCAGACGCCAACAAGACTCCTCGGTAGCTTATATGCAACGGCTTCGAACCGTCGCCTTTCTCGTTGCTCCAAGCCCAGAACGATTGTTATCTGCCTGGATGACGCCTCGTATGTAACCAGGTGAACGGATGCTCAATTCAAATCGAGCAGACGTTCATGGATCTGGACCATGGTAGACATTTCAAATAGAATTGAATATCTAGCCGCTCCATCTGGATGTTGCCCGGTATAATATATGGTTTTATGACGCTTCCAAGGACTTCCCAGCCTCTCTGTGACAAGCCGGAATCTCACTGCTGCTAGACTTCTCGCCTTGAATTGGACGAATAAGCTGGGATCCGGGATCTTTTTCAGATTTTGTACGCTGATCGGCGCCTGGTTTGAATTCTGCTTGCATCAGGACATCCAAGCTGGCCCTGAAAGACTCTTGAAGTTCGGATGGCGACCACCCTGGCAGACTCCTTTGGCTAGACAATTGATGATCGAGGACGTCATTCTCAGAAGGAAGTATGGCTTGATTTTGATGCAGCGAGCCGACGAAATGCTATCCGCGCTGTTGAATGCGTATGATGGTAGAGGATTCTCCCAGGATGTCTCTCGAATTCACCATCTCCATTGTCAACATCTCCAATTCAATAGGCCGATCTGGGAGCTGTTCTGGCAGCAGGTACTCTCAACAGACACGCTGCAGAGACTGTCGATATCTTTTTGACCCACAACGCAGCGCCACAACTACTCCACAGGGCTTGTCACTCAGCTTGGCGGATTTGATCGTCGGCTTTGCAGCAGCATACTAACAAGCATAGCCTGGTGCAACACTTAGAGATCCATGGACTTAGACTGGCTAACAGTTTCTTCTGTTGTGATCGTACCGTAGCGCGACCGACCTACCGTTCTTGCCCCAAATGCATGGGCCATGCTCGGTTTTCCGGGTCGTACACTGGAGAAAAATGTTGCCGCCATAGCCGACAGCCGTGTGATAATCCAAGGTAGCGATTTCTAGCAAGTTGCGACGATCCGATGCATGCTGGCGGATTTGTGAAATACGGCAGTGGCGAAAATGGCTGACTGGGATAACGAAATTATGTGCAGGCCCTCGGTTGGGAGCGAAAGATCGCAAGGGGGCTTGCTATCCTGGACCACGACAACTGAGTGCCATTAGATGGTGCGTGACCTGCACCAGATTCAATGTTCAAGCATCCTCGTGTGATCCGGTGCCGACAATGAACTGGCCATGTCGTCGAAATATGTGTGCTTTGAGCTATCTTTCTGTCGATCGATTTATGGTCCAGTGCTGAGACCGACTTTTGAGTAAATTCCCGACGCAAAATCACCAATTGAATGCAAGACGCATACCCCGGAGGGTCTGGTTTCAATGTTCTTTTCATTTTCAAGCTCGAAGCTATGGAGCTATCCTGTCGCTCCTGGGTATCATCAAGACAGCATCGTCCTGCCTCCTGCCTCCTGCAATAAAGCGCCCTGTACGCCGGCGCTATGCTATGACTATGCAAACCAAGCTCATTCTCATGTCATCGGCATCCAATGCCGCAATGAAGTCGTCGTCGTTTCTCCGACTCTACCAGAAGAAGCGCCAGAAGAGGAACAGCACGATGATGGCGCCAATTCCTGCCACCGGCCCGTACTGTTTCAGAAGCAACTCCCAGTTGATGCGCACAGCCGCCCGCTTGTACTTTGCAGAATCCTCGCGGAGACGGCTGCTCATGTCGCCCATCTTGTCCAAGCTATCGCCACGGTAGAGCAGGTCGTTGATATTCTTTGTCATGGCCTTGTGCACGTCCTTGAGCTCGTCGTTGAGGCGGTGCAGGTTGTCTTGGGCGCGGCTGTCTTGGTAGAGCTTCTTTGTGCGCTCGAGGAAGCGTTCGAATTCGGCGTATGCGTACGGCCGCACGCTCGGGTCGAGGTACTCGTCGCGCTTGTAGGAGCCTTGGAACTCCTTGCTGACGTCTTCGAGGTATGTGAAGGCCAGCTTCTTCGGGTAGCTGCCTTCGGTGATGCAGACAAACACGAGGCTGTCCTCCATCAAGTAGCTGCGGGAGGCAGTAGAGGTTAGTTGCATTCGAGAAGAGGCGCTTCGCATCGCCGCGCCGACCTTGGCTCTTTACTGGGAGGCCACCTGATTGACTTACTGCATGGTGTACGCATCGCCTTCGATACTGGCGCGCGGCTCTGCCGACGGACCAAGGCGTTTGATGATCTGGCGAATCTGTTGCTTGAACTCACTCAGTTGCGACACGTTGGAATCGTCCGTAGACGCAACGAGCACAAGGCCTGGTTGAATCAGTATGCTTAGCGCCGCTGGTGTTCGGGTCCTTGTGGGTTGTCTTACCGTCAAGGCGCGCGATTTGCGTGGTGTAAATCATACTTGAGTTTGCTCACGACGGGTCCAGTACAGGGCCGGCAGTGAGAGGTATCGGCGACGTCGAAGTATGTCAGGGCACAGTCTAGCTACCTGGCCTGGAGCTGACAGTCCTCAGTACTGGGGTTGTTTGTTGGTTGGTGCACAAGTAGGGCTGAGCTGGAACGTCGATTTGACTTTCGCGTGGCTTCAAATGCTAGTTCGATCAGATCCTATCGACAGCGTGGCAGACCACGGAGGTCCTCAAGCATACACGGGGCAAGCGAACGTCACAAGAGGATTTCAGTGACGGGCGGACTTACAAGATCTTGTTCAAGTCATCAACTTCACTTCAGAATGTGGCTTGTCGTGTTGTGAAAGACATGCAGACACCCACCACCAGCGGCTGATCGCTCACTGCGACAGCTTTGGCCCGTCGATGCCTTCAGTGTACATCACAGACAGCCCACGAGGCGAGAACAACACCCCTCTCGCACCTGCAGAACTTGAAGCGCCTCATGACTTCCAATCTCAACGATTCTCGGGTATCAGCAACGACGACGACGATAATGATCACTACTTTAGCAGTCGGAGCGCATGCTTTCCAACCTCAAGTAGGGTCGTTACGCAACCCTCAGCTCCATCAACTTTCCTAGGCATGAAAGTCACCAACAACGATCACAACATACCCTTCGATCCTCCACACGAGCACATAATTACGCGATGGACACGGTAGGCCAATGCAGCAAAGAAAAGAAAATCGTCAAAAGGTGTTGGAAATGACACGACGACCTGTCGCCATTTCAACAAAAGAACACGCGTATTTCACTGCGCTTCTAACAACATTCTGTCACGGAAAGATACTGGGGCTGTTGGGCCTTCACTGATTAGAAAGGAAGCAACAGTTTTGACATGAGCGAAAGCTTGAAGACGGCGCTCTTTGTTGCGGTTGTTGATCTCGACTACGTTCTCTTCGGCTTCGTACAGCCTCGCCCTTTCATGACAACTCAATCCATGCCGAAGTCAAATTCATTGTTACGACCAGAGTTGAGAAGGTGGATCGTTACAAGGTAAACAACAGTACTTGACTTTGACGAATCAAGCCGCCGACGGAGAGAGAAGAGGAATGTAAAATCACGCGGCTGGCAAATCAAGAGCAAATGTATATCATTCTACCAATCCGCAACATATCTTGTGAAATCCTCGGCGCAGATTGTCAGGCTCAAAGTATACTTCATTATCTTTGACAATTCTTAATTGCTTGACAAGTGTGGTTACACAAAATTGTTTCTTCGCTGAGCTACGAAGGCAAAGTGCACGAGAATGGGCGAGCACATGGCGAAAACTTCAATTTCAGATACTTTTGTTCAAACAATCTTGGATCACAGTCAAAGCTGCAACAACATCATCGGCCTGTGAATCAACAGGCATGTTTTTTGTGAAGTGTCGAAACTGCGAACCGCCTGGTGAACTTGCCAAGCTGAGGCAGATACATGTACTGTGAGCGCCTTCTTCATTACATGTACTATACATGTATCTTTCGTCGACAAACAAGATCGCTGTAAATACGACTCCCTGCATTTCAACACTACTTTGGAGCGTAATAGTCCATCTCACTCATCAGTCATCATCGCCAAAATGACAGCTGCCTCACAAAAGCGAATGCTCACAGCAGCCAACTCAAAGCTCACCAAGACAGATCTGCCCGCACGTAGCAACCGTTCATCAGACCTCTTAAATATGGACTCACTGACAAAAACCCAGGAAATTCTGCGCAAACCAGGAGCATGGGACACATTGTGCCTCGAGAAAAGGCAACAAATCTATTCACTCCTCCCGCCCCCTCGGGAAGGGGACCAGCCATACGATCCAGACGTGAACCCATTAGACTCACATCTCGGCAAGGATATTGAAGAGAAACTGCGGAAATGGCAGGATGATCTGAAGGCGGGTAGGGAGACTAAGAAGTGGAGGGATGAAGCGATGCAGGCCGGCAGAGACAGGATGAGTGGCAAGTTTGATGGAGTGATTCTGGCGGAGAGGGAGAGGCGGCGTGCGGAGAGAAATGGCGGCGGGAAGGAAGGGGCTGAGGATGTCAAGTGTGAAGATGGGAATGATGCTAAGTGATTGATGATAAGAATGATAATTCTCGAGGCTTTTATGGCATCTAATGTTTAATGGCGTTTTCTGCAGCTTTGCAAGCGAATCAATCCAAGTTTTGGTGGCGGTGTTGCGCTCTGGCTTCAGGCAAGATTTGACTTGGTCAGAATTTCTCCATCGTACCTCGCAATTTGATGGGATGGATTCGACCGTATGGCACAAAGACCCTACAATAACGCCCATCTTCACTTGATCAAGTCTTTGCGAGTCATCTACTGGAAAAAGAAAAGTACATCTCAAAATAGTCAAGGCCCCTTTGGTCGATCCTACAAACCCGACCTATCTGGCCCGCAAACACCTCATCGAGTCAACCATGGCACCAACAAGCATCCAACACCGACGAACGCACAACGTCCTCCTGATATCCAAACTCCTGAACCAACGCGATGCGGCCTCTCCATTCACTCTCGTGCTAGACAATCTGGAACAGTCGGGTCAGCACCTACTAGCCGAGTACGCGCAACGAGCGAATGTAAGAATCTTCTAAATTTCGAATCATCCATCACCAAGAATACCCAAATGGAAGGCTGACGACATACACAGGCAGCCAAAGTGAAAGTGATCTTCCTATCATTCGAGACTCTCAAGCGCCCTGAACACGTAGACGTCTTCATCCCAGCCTGGAACAAAACCCCCCAGGTCTGGCAGCGCGAAGTGGCGGAGCAGACGAAACCCGTTCCTAACCAAAGTACGTACTTGTAAAACCCGACAACCAGACCAGAAACCAAAGACAACAAATCCAAATACAACAAACTAACACCCCCACCCAAAAGGAAACCTCCTCATCATCTCCTCCCTCACCCCCCTGTGCACCACCCACCCCACGCAACTCCCCACCCTTCTCTCCTCCCTGATCAACCCAACCACCTCCCTCCTCGCCCTCCACCACCTCGACATCCCCCACCCGCCCTCCGAACCCTACACTCCCCAACCCCTCACCCTGCTGCGCTACCTCGCCACAACGCTCATAAGCACACACTCGCTCCCGCACGTGCTAGCGCACAAAGCGGCGCGGGAGCGCAGCGTTGCAGCGCCGCGGTCGGGGCTGCAGGAGGGCGTTGAGGGCGTGGTGCAGGGGCTGGGAGCGAATGGGCGGGAAGGGTGCGTGTTGGAAGTGGAGCATAGGAGGAAGAGCGGGAGGGGGGTGAGGGAGTGGTATTTTCTGCCTTCGGCGCAGGGGAAAGCTACTGCTGTCGCTGGGCAAAGGGCGAGGGAGACGGTGATTCTGCTCGAAGATCATCCGGCTTATAGAGCTAATGTTCAGGAGGGCGCGGGCGCGGGTGGCGAGGATGTGCCGGAGTCGACGACGTTTGAGCTGGGGTTGACGGAGAAGCAGAGGAGGGCGAGGGAGGGGGTGGTGCTGCCTTACTATGATGCGCAGAAGGGGGGTGTGGAGGGTGGGAGGATTCTGTATGACATGGGCGAGGAGGATGACTTTGATGAGGAGGAGGATGAGATATGATTTTATGCACAATGTTTTTTTGATTCTTTTATTTTGAATTTATTTGTACGACCTTTCGGTCTCTTTCTATTCTACATTACATGAGAACGCTATATACAGACGGCGAAAAAAGTAGGTGAGTCGAGTCTACTATTCCCAACCAAAAATGTCCGCAACACTAGTAACGCTCCACCTGACGCCAAAGACAGCGACCAAAGCCGCAACGACTTCGACGACCATCAGGACCGTGACGCCCATGAGCATGCGCGGCATGAAAATGCGGTACAGCATGAGATGCCTCCTCAACCACGCAGCCTCAACGACGGTAGCGACAGCAATCGCAGCGTAGAACAGCATGTGCGTCGCCATGGCGCCGGCAACCCTACCCAGCAAACCTGGGTACTTGGGCCGGGTCTTCCAGAGCGGGATGGCGGGGACGGCGATGGCGCAGAGAATCTGGGGGCCGAAAGTGTTGAGGATGACGACGAGGGGGCTGAGAGGGTACTGAATCGTCTTGAGGGGGATGAAAGCCGTTTCCCACTGGATGGAGGAGAGCACGGCTTGGTGGCCTGTCTTGAAGAAATAGAAGCTGCCCAGAAGTGCGAGCACGGTCGGACCAAGAGAAGAGCGGCGGAGGTTGTTGGCGTCGATGATTTCAAGCACGTTCAGGATGGAGATCATGCAGAGAGCAAGGGTGCCTTGGCCCACGGGCTTCTGCACGAGCAAGAGTGCGAGCAACCAAGCAGCGGGGAGCAAGAAGTAGCGCGTGCCGTGGGTGTTGGCGTAGCCGAGGATGATGAGTTTGTTGCGAGGCTTGGGAGCTGGCTGGAAAGAGGTGAAGATACCGCCAGAAGGGTCATCAGACTCGACCAGGCTTGGTGGGGCGGCCACCGGGTCGGCAGGCTCTTCGATAACGGCGATCATCGGCGAAGACCAGATGTAAGTAGCATATCCAGCAGCGAAGGACAGCGCCATGGTGATTTGCGCCAGGGAGACGCGAGTAGTCTTCAGAAGCGACTTGGAGATAGACGGGTACCAGTCGCCGTCATCTGCGGCGTCCAAGACCCAGTACGCCGCCACCAAGACCAGGCCAATGCGGAGAGCAATGCCAACCCAAATCACGGCGGAGCCATGGTAGTTTTTGGTGCGGTGGAAGAAGTGAGTGATAACGCTCGGGACAGTAAGCGCAACGATGAAAGGAATTGCCAATTGCCAAGTGGCAGACGTTGAGGAGGTCGCAGAGGCGTAGTACGTGGAGATGCAGTAAGGCATCTGTTCCTCGCGACACAGGCGGAAGACGGACGCAAGTCTCGTGGCGACGATGAACGAGATGGAATTGTACATTCCTGCGTTGCGGTCGGCCGTGTCCGAGAGGCCTGCCGACAACGCAAGCATAAGCACACCGTAAGTCGTGAGGAAGAAGAGGAGCTGCTCATCTTCCCAGATGGTGAAAGAGTTGGAAGCAAAGCCAATGCAGAGCATGACGCAGGTAAGTGCACTGAGGCCGCCCCAGAAAGTGCGCGGGTAAGGCACACGCAGGGCCTCTCTGGCAGGATAGAAGCCGAGGGACGTCCCAAGTACACCACCGAATGCGGCACCAAAAGCCACGATTTGGAGGAAGGAAAGGGAAGGTGTGAGGCCGACAATGGCGCCAAGAGTAGCACCGACAATCGTACCCGCAAGACCCCAGCCCAGAAGAAGAGGCGTGAGAGCACCGCGATCACTGTTGACGCCGCGAGCGAACATAGCAAGGACCGCGAGGGATCCAACAAGTACGGTAATGCCCATGCCCATGCTGACAAGGTCGAATCTCGCCCACAAGCTACGGCAGACACGCAAGTTCTCGGTCTGGTACGCAGCGAAAGCAGTGTAAGCAGACTTCCACTGCTCCAGAGAAGGCTTGCTGGTTTCCTGGACTCGTTGCCACGCTTCCTCGGCAGTCGACCAGAGAGGGATCAATTGCGAAGTAGCAAGGTCGCCAAGCTTCCTCATTCTACTGTACTCTCCCTGGTAGCGGTGAATTTGCGCAGCAGTCAAGCGCTCGACCTGAGCGAGATTGGAGTAGTCTTTTCCATTTTTGCCGATGAAAGCCTCCTCAATCGGTTGGCCGAGGTTGTTGAAGGGTATGGGAAGACCGAGCAAAAGCCCCAGAGTGGGCACCAGATCGATTTGGCCAACAGGGCGGTCCTTCGCAGTTGCAGGCGGTTCAACAAAAGCTTTGTCGCTGCGACCGAAGATGCCCTTCTTCGAGTACATCCACAAAGCAGCCTCAATCTCATCGTCCGACTCGCCACCGTGGTCTCCCTTGATGTCCATGCCGTGATCACCCATAACGACAAGAAGAGTGTCATCGTCAAGTTTCTCGATCATTTTGCGGAAGACATCATCCATCTGCTTCAGCTTGTCGGCCATTGCAGGGTGATCAGGCCCATATCTGTGCCCAGCGTGGTCGACACCCAAGTAATGCCCAAAGACCACATCCCACTTCCCAGCCATGTTCTGTTCCAGAAGCGGGAAAAGGTGTTCGTTGACTCCATTGTCCACGGTATGCAGATCCCACACGTTGAAGGAGTCGAAAGGCTTCGTGAGCTCAGGCTCGAAGTATCCAGGGAACAAAGAGTGCCAAGTATCGTCGCCCAAGTGAACCACCTTCTTTCCGGCATGTACCAATTGCTCGACAAGGTTGTCTTCGTCGATGGCAGTGCCGGCGAAGTTGCTGCCGGCGTCGATGAAAGTAGGGAGGGTGCCGGTGGTCAATCCTTTCAACCTCTGCAGCGTGGTGGTAGGCGGGTCGGCGATGAAAGGTCGGAGGAAAGCATTCTGCGGCTCCTTGACGCTCGTCTCGTGGAGCACCGGAAGAGCATTGTGGAAGTAGTGCTCTTGCTGGCCCGTCTCGTTTCCGTTGAATGGCACGGTGAAATCATACCGCAGCGCATCCACAATAATAACCACGGCCTTGTCGAAGCTCTTGGGGTGCCAGCAACCCTTCTCCACATTACCGGGGACAAAGCTGTTCTGAAGCTCGACAGGAGGGACGGCGCATTCGGAGCGGTGTTCGAGGACCAGACGGGAGAGGAGGAAGCCGGAGCAGAAGAGGTAGATGCCGAGGGCGTGGAAGATGCTGCAAGCACATTGCGGTTAGAATGCCAATTCCCCTTCGAGGGTCTAGAGACAACCTACGCGATGAGAGTGAAGAAGCCGACCATGAGCGCATGCTGCGCCTTGAATTGCACGGCTAGCCTCTTGTTCTCTGCCTTTGGGTCCTGTGGCGGGGCTTTCGCACCCGCGCTGTCTGCCATTGTGAGGCGTGACGGGGTGGTGAAGGTTGATAAGAGGGGTTCCGGAGATAGAGAAGGGGGGAGAAGAATAATATTAGGGGTAAATCATAACAAGAGGGACAAGGATTAAGGAATGCGTGAATTGAAGGAGCGTCTCGGCGGACGACTATGCCATCAGGGCCGTGGGTGGAAGAGTGATAGATGGTGGTGTTGCATTAGAGTTCGAGAAAGTTAAGTGCGCTGCAGAGCCCGCGCTGACCAGCTCCAGCACTTGCCGATGGGCTGAAGCGGAGAGCTGATGGAGGAGAGCGAGTCTTCTCCGCCGACAGCCAGGAGAAAAATGATCAGCATATGCGTCTGCTGCCGCGCATAACACGTGGTGTTGGCAGGGGAAGGAGATCACACGACAATCACATGGCAAGAATGATGCAGCAATCGTTCTGTTCACTCGTGTCTCTTGAAGTATGTATGCCATTCGGAATTTTGTTGAAGGTTTGGCCTGGCTGAGGCCCTAAACTATACATACTATTTGAACATATCGTCGCCGGAGAAAAGAAAAGTATTGGACATAAACGAAATAGAGTGTAAAGAAAACAGTAGCTTTCTAGAAGTACATTCGCTGAAACGCTCACATCTCGATTGGAACACTGAATCGGTCCTGAACAGTGGAGCCTCCCACGCGCTTTCCTCCTTTTTTCTTTTTTTGGTCGATAGCCTGTTCATTGTTGTGGTGGTGGTGGTGATGGTGATTGTGGAAGCAGGGCTCGCGGTGCGTGAAAAGACTGGTATCGGGGCTCGCCTTACCATCAATGTGATGGGTTTGCCCATGACCAGAATTCTGAAACACATTATGTTTGGATCTTCTCCTTAAAGTGAAACGGGCCCGTGCTGTGGCGTGGTATTGATAGATTGGCGAGCAACGCCGGCTGCCGCGCTCTCAGGCATGGCGGCAGCGGCAGCACAGGCTATGCCGTGATAAAAGTGATAATATGTAGAAAAACGCCGTCCGTCCATATGTGATTTGGTCGAATCGGATGTATAATGCAGGGTCGTGGTTGGAGTCGCAGCAGCAGCGCGCTGGTGTAGTCATAACAGCGCGCGCACTCCAGATTGGTTCGGGGAAGCAGGCCGTCCCATGCTATGTTGAGAAACGAAAAAACGAAAATGTTAAGAAAGGTCCGACGGGGACTGAGCAAGCGGATTCGTGATGGTCGTGGCTAAAAAGTGCACGCAGAGTCCAGGACGCTCGGAGGTGGGCGTCCATCTAGCTCCATTGCTTTTGGTCTTCCTTCTCCGTGAGGCCACCCACACGGTCGAGGTCAAGCGACTGGAAACGCTCGCCTTCGCTCTGCTTGTAGGCGGGAAGCTTGTCTTGGACAGGCTCAAGACCGACACCGCTTTCGCTGACGCGGACGACGACACAGCGGCCAGAGGTGCGTTTGCCATCGGCGTCGTACTCCTCGGGGAAGGTGAGACGGATTTCGGGGATGTTGTTGCCGCGAGGTGGTTCGCCGGAGTTTTCGAGGAGGTTCTGCTTCTCTTGGAGAACGTAGATTGAATCGGATGGTTTTCCAGAAGTACGGCGGTGGTAGGATGCGATAGTAGAGCCAGATTCGCGCTTCTCATTGTACATGGGAAGAGCGTGGGATTTGCGGGCGCGGCGGCGATGGCGGATGAAAAGGAGGGCACCGCACATGCATATCGAGAGAACAAGGAGAACCAGGAGTGCGATGAGTAGGTTGATTATGGTCTGGCTGATTTCGGTCTCTTCATGGTTGCGAGCAAAGAGTTGGTGCAAGGTGTTGGCCATGTTGGGCTAAGCTTCGCGGTCTTATCCGTCTTGTTGGCGGTCAAGTTGGAAGTGCGATTAACGGTGATTCTACGACTGTTGACGTCGTATATTGGTGTTCGATGTGCGTTCTTCTGCTGCAGTGTCGAGTTGACTAGAGGGTCCAGGAAAGTCGTGAGGAGGTTGGTGTAACGAATGGACTGTTGCGGTGGAATGTTAGACTGTGGTTCCCAATGGAATTCCATCCTTCCCATATTCTCTTTCAGTTATGGACCCCGAGTCATCCATCCTGTGACACTCCCCCACGATATGCGTGGCCCTGAGAGACCACCTCGATTTCCAGACGTACCTGCGTCGAATTGAAACAACCGGCTCCAGACTGAACGAGTGTGACACGAGGCTGCGGCAAGAGAATGAAGCCGAGACCGTCGCTACCAGGAGGCGAAAAGCGGGACGCAAGGAGAAAGAGTGGACGCTCGCAAAGAGCAAGGAGGTGAAGAGTCAAGGAGAAGGGGAAGAGGTATAGAGGGAGGAGGTATAGAGAAAGAGAGGGATTGTGGTAGTATCAACGTCGAACACACACACACACACACAAACTCACGAGCGCGCGAAGAAGAGCACGACGGCCGCACTTTGTTCTCCTGGCCTGGCGTGCCTGGATGTTGAACCGGGCGTGTCGGAGATTGAGCTCCAGGGCGGGCCGTCGCTTAGCCTTTCATTGGGACGTCGAGCATCCGCCAACCGCTGTGGCTTCACAAACGCTTCATGCGCTTGCGCCGGTGGGACCGCGCACAGGACCCAAGACGCGCGCACTTTCTGGGGATTGGGATCGCCCGATATTGGTCCGGTGGAGATGGGGCCTGGTGACGGGCTGATCATTCGCTGATGTGACGGCCAGGCCTGCGAACGCTTGCAAGGAGTTCATCATAAAGTATTGCCTTCTTGCCTAATCTGGCT